>PVJS01015986.1:19480-38199 GCA_004027185.1 Glis glis
CGCCCCTGGGTTCAATCCCCGGTACCGCAAAAAAAAAAAAAAGTACATTAAAGAAATCCTTTTTAAAAGAAATCTTCCCAGGGGCCCAGGGGCTGTAGCTGTAGCTAAGTGGTAGAAAACATGTCATTTCCCAGCAATAAAACTTTTTTTCAATTAAAAAAAAAAAGAAAACTTCCAGGATTTCAGTCCAAATCCTTTTCTGTGTGTAGTAGGGGGTTACTGGGGATTGAACCCAGGGGCACTCTACCTCTGAGCTACACCCCCAGCCCTATTTTATTTTATTTTATTTTTTGGTGGTAATGGAGATTGAACCCAGGGGCATTCTACCTTCGAGCTCCACTACCAGCCCATTTTTTTATTCTTTATTTTGAAATAAGGTCTCACTAAGTTGTGGAGGGCCTCACAAGTAGGTGAGTCTGGCCACGAACCTGCAATCCTCCTGTCTCAGCCTCCTAAGTACTGGGATTATAAGCATGTGCCACCACGCCCGGCTTTTATATTTTTTTGAAACAGGGTATCATTAAGTTGCTGATAGCCTCACTAAGTTGTTGAGGCTGGCTGCAAAACTGCAATCCTCCTGTCTCAGACTCCCAAATACTAGGATTACAGGGGTGTGCCACCACAACCAGCTATTAGTAACTTTATTTCACATGTCTGACTCATGAAAACTAAAACACTAATCCACTGTTGGAAATGGTCATTTTCTCTTATATTGTTGCTAAGAGTATAAAACAATACAACCCTTTGGTGTTTTTGGTTTTGTTGTTTTTTTGAGGTACTTAGGCGTGGACCCAGGGCCTCACACGTACTAAAGGAGCACTCTATCACTGAGCTGCACCCCTAGTCCCAACCCTTTGGAAGATAATTTAAGTTTATCTATTAAAAATTTAGGTGCACATATCTTGTGATCAGTTAAACTTCTAGAAGTTAATTATATTTAAAAATTACAGGACTGGAAGTACAGCTCAGTGATACAGTGCTTGTCTAGCATGTGTGAGGGAGGGCCTTAGGTTAGATCCAATAAATTGAAAAAAACATAACAGAATCATAAAATAACCTTCATTGTAGCACTGCTTATCATATAAAATTGAAAAAAATCAAATGTGTGATGGGAGGCCCAAAAGTTTCCTATCATATTTAAAATATACTCCTTACTACGGCCTCTAATCCCTTCACGCTCTCTTAGACACATCTACAACATCCGGCCCCACAATTCTTCACTCTGCCTTGTTTTCTTTTAGCTACACTGATCTCCTCAATGTACTTCGAACACACTGAACAGACTCTCACCTCAGGGCCACTGCACTGGCTCCTCCCTAGAATGTTCCTTCCCCCATGTCATTACACGGCCTTCTCCCACTTCCTGCACGTCTCTGTTCAAACATTACCTTCCTAGAGCATCCTTTCCCACCCAATATACTTCATATAGTCTAAATGCCCAGAGAAAATACAAACTCCATGACAACTGGGACATTGTCCTGTTCACTGCTCTGCTCTCAGTCTCTTCCACAAAGCTTGGCACATAGTCAACACTCAACAAACTATTACTAAAGGAATGATTAAACCACAGCCTACCCTTCTATGGAACAGCATATGGCCAATGAAATAGCTCATTTGAGATATTAAATAAACCAAGTAGCAGAATAGTATAAAAAAGTATGTCTGATCTTTTAGTAAGTATACATAGATTTATGTATGTGAAAGTATATGCAAAGAAAAAATCTGAATGAATATTCACCAATCTATAAACTTCCTGAGCTCCCTTTCAGAAGTACAACTTTCATTTTCAGCTTCAGATGAACCTGTATATAAATGTTGGTGCATTTAAATTGGGCACCGTGGTACATGTAGCCTATGATCCCAGTGACGTGAGAAGCTGGGGCAGGAGGATTGCAAGTTTAAGGCCAGCCTGGGCAATTAATCAAGACCCTGTCTCAAAGTAAAATTTAAGCTGGGCGTGGTGGAGCACACTTGTAACTCCAGTACTTGGGAGGCTGAGACAGGAGGATCCAGGTTCGCAGCCAGCCTCAGCTACTTAGTGAGGCCCTCTGCAACTTAGTGAGACCCTGTTTCAAAATAAAGAATAAAAAAATAGGGCTGGGGGTGTAGCTCAGAGGTAGAATGCCCCTGGGTTCAATCCCCAGTACCACACAATAAATAAATAAATAAATAAATAAATAAATAAAATTTAAAAAGGGCTGGGATGTAGCTAAGTGTTAAGTGCTTGCCTAGCATGCTTGAGGCCCCAGTACAGCAAAAAAAAAAAAAAAAAAAAAAGTTGGTAGTACTTTTAAAAAATAATAATCCAGCCGGGTATGGTGGTATATACCTATGATCCCAGAGATTCAAGAGGCCCAAGGATTGCAAGTTTGAGACCACCTCAGCAACTTAGTGAGACCCTGCCTCAAAATTAATAATAAAAAGGTGTGGGGAGGTAGCTTAGTGGTAGAGTACCCCTGGGTTCAATCCCCAGTACTGCAAAAATAATATAGTCATAATAATAATCATAAACCAGTACTACTTTTATATTCTAAAAAACTACTTGCCAGCTATTTAAAGTGTTTAAAAAAATAAGCAATTGTAGCCAGGTGTGGTGCTTGTAATCCCAGTACTTGGGGGATTGAGATAGGAGGATCACAGGTTCGCAGCCAGCCTCAGCAACTTAGGCCCTCCACAATTTAGCGAGACTGTTTAAAAAATAAATAAAACAATAATATAGGGTTGGGGGTATAGCTCAGAGGTAGAATGCCCCAGGTTCCATCCCTAGTACCCCCTCACACATACACACACACACACACACACAACAGGCAGTTGTTATTCCTAAAATGTAATAAATCTCATGATCCCTACACAACTTGTAAGCCTCACTGAGCAGCATTCCCCACCCCCCCCCAGCCACCATTTTGCAGACTACACCTGCTGTCTTATGCCTGCGGACTTTAGCTCAGACTTTCCTCTCCCGCTGGCCCAAAGACTACGCTACAAGTCAAATGCATCATCTCCTGTCTCACACTGCAGACCACAGGTGTCTAGTCTGCGAAAAACGCAAGGATAGACTTATCCAAGGACAGAGAAAAGTCTAGAATTCTACTATTTGTAGAATTGTGACAAACGGTGTCACTAGTTACATGTTGGGTCCTTCTCCTAGATAGTGGGTTTCTGTTCTCATGGATTCTTCCTCCCTGTAAACATTGAAAAATACTTGCTGTTTCTCACGCTTACATCTATTTGATGTCAGTGGTAGTATGGAGGCAAAAAGAAGTACATACCTCTGTTGGATGCAAGAATAACTCTCATCCAGTAGAAAGGATCTGCAGAATCTGATGACATGATTCCAAATAGTGGTATCTAGAATATTGCACAAAATATTTTATAAAATTCATTATATAACTTTGAACTTAATTTATAATGTATTCACTTAATGTTTCCAAATACTTTATTTATTTGCAATACTGGGAATCAAACCCAGGGCCTTGCACATATTAGGCAAGCACTCCACCACTGAACTATATCCCTGGTCCATTTTTTCTTATTCTTTTTCTCTTTTTTTTTTTGTGGTACTGGGGATTGAACCCAGGGGCATTCTACATCTGAGTTATAGCCCCAGCCCTATTTTATTCTTTATTTTGGGTCTCACTAAGTTGAGGAGGGCCTCACTAAGTTGCTGAGGCTGGCTTCCAACCTGCAATCTTCCTGTCTCACCCTCCCAAGTACTGGGATTACAAGCATGCGCCACCACACCCGGCTTCCCAGCCCATTTTTTACTTTATTTTGAGACAAGGTCTCATTAAGTTGCCCAAGCTGGCCTCAAACCTTGATCCTCAGGCCTCAGCTTCCTAAGTAGCTGGGTCCATAGGCATGTACCACCATGCCCAGCTCTAGCAATTTTAAACAACCTAAACCTCTCTGGATGCCTAAATTTATTACCCAGGTAGCAAAACTGGTGAAGCATGAAGCATGGGTATTTTATGTGTACCCTGTACTTCAGTTATGGTGAGGAATTAAAAACTAAAGAAGTTATTGTATAAAAACCAATTAACACTACACAGAAGAATATATCAAAATATTCTCTAGGTAGGAAAGAAAGTAGTGGTCCAATTATTTTCCTAAATAGAGACAGCCATCACAGCCATTACCTCCATGGTTAGCTGCTTCATGGGAAATCGGACCAGAAAAAGTCAGCCAACTTCCCATAAACAACGCTATTACCATTCTTTCTTGAAGTTACTAGTATGATTAAAATTGGCTCTAATTTCATTTTTCCACCAACCCCATAGCTACAGGATCGCATTTGACAACCGGGTCACAATATAAACTATTTTCTTTTCTTTTCTTTTTTTTTTGCAGTACTGGGGATCGAACCCAGGGGCATTCTACCTCTGAGCTCCACCCCCAGACTTATTTTTTATTCTTTATTTTGAAACAGGGTCTCACTAAGTTGCAGAGGGCCTCACTAAGTAGCTGAGGCTAGCCGCGAACCCAGGTCCTCCAGTCTCAGCCTCCCAAGTACTAGTGGGATTACAAGTGTGCACCACCACGCCCGGCTACAACATAAACTATTTTCTATGAATTCGTCACAGGTGCAGAGTTCCAAACTTTGCATTATAATACATATCATAACCAGTTTCAATTTTTTAAAGAAATATAAGCAGGAAAACAATTAGTCAGGGGTGTTTCTGCTCCTGGAACTTTAAGAAGGCAAACTGAAACTGAATTTAAATGTATTCCTTGTGACTAATTTTGAATCAAGGTTTCAGCCAATCACAGAGAGCCAATCAGGCAATGATTCTATAGAGATCTCGAATTGGACCATATAGAAACAGGGTAAACAGCTAGCTGTAGCCAATTAAGCAATTTCTTTACTTCCACATTCAATCTATGAACTCTCTAGACCCATGCCTCTGGATCAAAGCTCTCCGAACCTCTTCCTCTGTGGAGTGCTGCCAGATTCATGACTCTTTTAATGGTCAGGTAGACTATTAAGACTATTATTTTATCTCAAGTTATTCTTTTAATAAACTTGGTAAAACACAGTACAGTACTTTGGAAAAACAAAATAGTCCATGATCTAATGGAAAAACAGAAAATTAGCACTAGGGATTTCCAGAGAAAAATTAGCTCTAGAGATTCCCAAAGTGGGAACTGACAACCAAATGAGATATGTACAGGTTAAGACGGCAAGTTGCAATTACATCACAGAATTTTCTTCCTCTGGCACATAACAAACAAAACACATTAAAAAAAAAAAACATGTAAAATCAAAAGCTAACAAGAATGAAAAGAGCTAAGGGTAAAGAAAAAGAAAAAAACCCTGTAAAGCAGGCAAGCATGAAAAAGGACTATAAATTTGAATCACTAATGGTAGTGAGAAGAAAACACCAGATAACTGAGGACCCGCCACAAAGCTGCTCCTAACCATCACAATCCTCAGAATTCCCACCAAAATTCCAATTGCACAGATATCCTTATCTTCTTCTCTTCTTTGGTTAAAAGGAAGCAGAAACAGCAGCTGAGAAGAAATGGAGGAACGAGAAATGAGCAATGGGGCTGATCCTGCAGGATGAATTGAAGATTATAAGGCTAGCCCAAATTGAGAACCTAGAACAGAGTACCCCTTTCAGTCAGGTGGTAAGAACTATCTCAAGATAGTTGACAGGAATTTAAGGAGAGCAGAGCTCTGGTAGAATTTAATGCACTTAGCTTATCTCACCTCCCACCATGTCCTCAAGCAAGAGAAAACTGGCTTAAACCTGTTTGAGATTCAGTGGAAAGAAAATGAAGAAAGCACACACACTGGGCAGATCTACCTAAGCATTAGACAAAAATAAGCACCTTCACAGCCAGGCGTGGTGGTGCACACTGTAATCCTAGTACTTGGGAGGCTGAGATAGGAGGATCACAGGTTCACAGTCAGCCTCAGCAACTTAGGCCCTCCACAATTTAGTGAGACCGTTTTAAAATAAAAAATACAATTGAGCTGGGAGGGTAGCTCAGCGGTAGAACGCCCCTGGGTTCAATCCCCAGCACCATAAACACACAAAAAAAGTACCTTAGCAAGTATGTAAACATAAAAAATAAAGTAATACAAAATGCATAAATGAATTTATTACATGAATTAGTCCTGAGAAGTGTCATTCTTTTCTAGTGAGAAATGGCACTATCACTATTTTTTTTTTTTTGACGGAACTGGGGATTGAACACAGGGGCATTCTACCTCCGAGCTACACCCCCAGCCCTATTTTTTATACTTTATTTTGAAACAGGGTCTCACTGAGTTGCAGAGGGACTCACTATGTAGCTGAGGCTGGCCTTGAACCTGCGATCCTCCTGTCTCAGCCTCCCAATACTGGGATTACGAGCATGCGCCACCACACCCGGCTGAAATAGCACTATTTCAGTTGTTTTCTTCTTGAATTTTTGGATTATGGCTGCACAGCCTAAAATATTTACTATTTGAATCTTTACAGATAAAAGTTTGCTGACCCCAGCATTCGAAGATTCATATTGGCAAGGTAATTCTCTTAAATTGATTTATAAACTCTTAAGTAATACAAATCATAATCCCAGCAGGCTTCCTTATAGAAACTGACAGGTGATTCTAAAAGTTTATATGAAATATGAAGGACCTACAATAACCAAATGATTTTGAAAAAGAACAAAGCTGGAGGACTTTCACACATTGATTATGACTTCCTATGAAGCTACAGTAATTAAAACAATATGGTGTATTATTAATAATAGACATACAGATCAATGGAAAAGAGAGTAGAGATAGAACCATGCTTATGGGATGAACTGATTTTCAACAAAGATGCTAAAGTAATTCAACAGGGACATTTTTGAACAAATGGTGCCAGAACAATTGGAAATCCATGTATAAGGAAATGAACCTCGCCAGGCGTGGTGGCACACACCTGTAATCCCAGTACTTGGGAGGCTTAGACAGGAGGATCGTAGGTTCGAGGACAGCCTCAGTAACCTCATGAGGCTCTTTGCAATGTAGTGAGAATAGGGCTGAGGATGTAGTCTGGAGATAGAATGCCTCTAGGTTCAATCCCCAGTACCACAAAAAAAGTAATAGAAAAAGGCAGCCAGCTGACACAATCCTGGGAGGCTGAGATAGGAGGAGTGCAGGTTCAAGGCCAGCCTCAGCAACTTAGTGAGACCCTGTTTATTTTTTTTCTGAGGGGGTGGGGTCCTGGGGATTGAACCCAGGGGCATTCTACCTCTGAGCTACACCCCCAACTTTTTTTTAGTTTTTTATTTTGAAACAGGGTCTCACTAAGTTGCTAAGGGCCTCAATAAAATGCTGAGGCTGGCCTCGAACCTGCCATCCTCCTGTCTCAGCCTACCAATGAGAGGGATTACAGGCGTGTGCCATCACACCCAGCTACTTTCTATATTTTTTAACTCTCTCTTCCTGACCAAAGCAAATATAAACCAAGTACAGAGGTAAAAGTACTTTAATGACCTGATCATTTGGTTTTTCCACATATTATGAACCTAATCTGTTCTACTGCTTTCTCACACAATTTTTTATATTAATTTATTGGTGCATTGTAATTATACATTTGATAAGAGTCAGGGTAGCAGAATCATACATGCACACATTGCTCATTTAGCCCTCCCTCAAATCCCACCCATTCCCTCCCCCTTCCCTCCCTTTCATGCTCTGCATAGTGAATGAGTCTTATAAGTTTGTATATATACATCATGTGCTTTAGTGTGTTTCCCTCCACCCCCTCCCAACTCCCTCAGTTAGGTCATCTTCTTTGTTCATCTAAAGTCTTCTCCTTTGTCTGGAGTCCCTTCTAAGTCCCATTCTCCCTAGCTTCCACATATTAGGGAGAACATCGGACTTTTCACTCTTTGTGACTGACTAATCTCACTTAGCATAATGTTCTCTAGTTCTCTCCATTTCCCTGAAAATGATGTAATTCTGTTCTTCTTTATGGCTGCGTAAAATTCCATTGTGTACACACACAATTTTTTAAAAGTTCATTCCACACATTTCAATAGCTTTTCAAAATCCTCAAAACACTTCACCTAAATTATCCCCTTTTTAATCCTTCCAACAACCCTGAGACATAGGTATTTTATCCTCATGTACTTAATTTCAATGCAAATTCTTATTTGAAAGTACCTCCATTAATATCTATAATCATTGTGCTCTATGAATCGGTTTTAAATTATCATTGAGCCAGGTGTGGTGGTATATGCCAAGCTGTTTAGGAGGCTGAGGCAGGAGGATTAAAAGTCTGAGTCCAGCCTGGGCAACATAGGAGAAACATTGTCTCAAAATAAATAAATAAAAATGGCCACTTCCAAGATCAAAATAATTCAGATTAGAGCCAGGGGAGTATCTCAGTGGTAGAGTGCTTGCCTAGCACTCTTGAGGCCCTGGGTTCAATCCCCAGGACCACACACACATACAAAAATAATACTAATAATAATGATAATTCAGATTAAAATAAATATGCTTAATATATTTCAGTACATTTATTAAACTAAAATATGTTTTTCAACTTAACACCTTGAACAGTACAGATATTTATTTAATATTATAGTTACATACCTGACAACATACTAAAAAAATGAATAGAGTTATAGCAGTCCATAATACCTTCTCTCTAAACTGGATCTGTATAACGAAATACAAAGAACGGTTAATCCAAATCAAGAAATACTGAATTTAAGTAAAACACCTCTTTAAGCATAACCAACACTGCCTCATCATTTGCCTTGAATCTGCAGTTCCCTTGTGTTAATATTTACTCTTGAAATGTCCCTTTCACCCTAGTTTATAGCAGCTAAAACACACAGCTTTGCTTCTTAAACATAAGCCTCAGAACGTTAACTTTCCAGAAAGAAAGTTAATTTAAATACAGGCAGTCTTCATGTGCATGGTACCAGTAAACGAAACTGAAAAGAAGGCAGGGAAAAACACAGATCCAATACGTACGCGTTTCAGTTAACAATGGACCATACATATCTAGGACTGCCTGTAATATTATATGGCTTTATAATATTATACAGGTAATTTTTTGGATATTTCATAAACTAAGAAAAAGCTAGGGTTTCTTGGGATGTTTTAAATATAACTGTAATGACTATTTCGTGTGTTTGGGGATGAAGTGGTTACTGGGAACTGAACCCAGAGGAAGTCTACCTCTGAGCTATACCTCCAGCCCCATTTTATTTTTTATTTTGAAACAAGGTCTCGCTAAGTAGCTAAGGATAGCTTTGAACCTGTGATCATCCTACCTTAGCTTTCTCAGCACTAGGATGAGATTGTCGACTGTTTTTTTACCATCTCAAATCTTTAAAAAATAAATATACTTCTAAATGAAATAGTAAGTTTAACAAAGTTTGTGTGTGTGTGTGTGGTACTAGGGATGGAACCCAGGGGCATTCTACCTCTGAGCTACACCCCCAGCCCTATTTTTTACTCTTTATTTTGAAACAGGGTCTCACTAAGTTGTGGAGGGCCTAAGTAGCTGAGGCTGGCCACGAACCTGCGATCCTCCTGTCTCAGCCTCCCAAGTACTGGGATTACATGCATGTGCCACCACACCCAGCTTAATAAGTGTTTTACCTATGTCCTTCTCTGTCCCTATTCCTGTTAGTTTCATGAGAAACTGAAAGTGCTGAAGAGGAATGTCTGGGAACTGGCCAGTTTAGGATTAACAATATTTCTGGAATTTAAATATCCAAAAGTGCACAATGATGGAAAAACAATTTGATTCAGTTATAATATCTTCTAAATGATTCCTGTCATTTTTCTTTCCATTAAATGAATCAATACATGGGAGGTATATACTTACACAACTGCAATTCATTTATGTAAAACAGCTGTGCTCATCAAAACCTACCCAGCAGGCTGGGCCATTTCTATTCCAGCAGGTCACATCCCTAGTGAGCACAATACACACTCTATACTACAGGAATTGAAAAGAATCACTACAGACAGAATATTGTATGTCAACTAACATACAGGTCAAAGAAACAGTTTGGAAAAGTTACAACTTATAGTTTTGCTTTGTTTCTGGTACTAGGGATTGAACTCAGGGACATTCTATCTCCAAGCTGTCCCCCCAGCCTTTTCATTTTGAAACAGGGTCTAAGTTGCTGAGGCTTGCCTTGAATCTGCAGTCCTCCTGTGTCAGCCTCCTAAGTACTGGGATTATAAGCATGCACCACCATGCACAGCTCAGAACAATCATTTTGAAAGCGTAAGAAACCTATCTAGACTTAAGAAGATCTGTACTAGCTTTATTCATTTTGTACCTCATACATGGAAAGAGAATGAGCAGGAAATAATTTTCCAACTACAACTAGAAAAGGATAGGGGAAAGTAAACCAATCTTGCTGGTTTACCAGGGTAAGTCATTTAGCTACTCTCTACATTACTAAAAGGTTACACTTACTTTCCTTTCAGGTTTCTGGATTTCTGGTAGTACTGCACAGAAGGGCTTGATAACTTCTAAAAATTTGACTGTAAAAAAAAAATAAATAAATGTCTCTGTCAAATTTTTTTAAAAATGTATCTTTTTATGGAATCAATTACAGATGTTCTTTAACTTCAAACAGCAATTTACCCCATACCCCCAAACTGAATAATTATGATGCTCTCCATTTTAAATGAATATATAAAGGAAGAGACATAATTCAAGAGACAAAAGAGCCCAACTGGTTTGAGGGCTGGTCTGCAGAAGCATAATAATCAAGTATCCTTTTACCATGACTTTGCTTCCTCAGGCTTGTATCCAGTTCTTCTACATATATAGAAAAGGAATTATTCAGAGCATCACTATGTCAAAAATGAGTAAATGTGGTGTACTATGGTACTCACAAGGTAATGCATTATAGAAGAAAACAGAGATAAGAGGAGGGAGAGAGGAGGATACCTTCTCCACTGAGGAAAGTATGATAGGAAATGGGCTTAACCTGCAGAACTGACTTAAACTGAAAGATGCCAAACTTTTTCTTTTCTTTCTTTTTTATTTTTGCAATGCTGGAGGCAGAACCCAGGGTCTTGCTAGGCAAGTGCTCTATCACTGAGCTAAACCCCCAGCCCTATAGTTAACTTTAAAGTACACGATCTCCACTTCATTTCATCAAACCACATTTCACTGCTTGGTCATCCTCCAAGTAACGATATTAAAATACTTGCTTATGTACAAGAATCAGCCCAGAGAATGACAATTACATTTTATTACAAAGTACAGCTTTCCTGGACTACTCTCATGGTATATAAACATAAGACAAACATAAAGACAGACATTGTCAGAGTTGGGGATATAGCTCAGTGACATAGCACCTGCCTAGCATGAACAAGGCTCTCTGGGTTCTTTTTTTTTTTAGATTTTTGTTTTTGCGGTACTGGGAATTGAACCCAGGGTCATTCTACCTCCGAGCTACACCCCCAGTCCGACTTTTTATTCTTTAAACAGGGTCTCACTAAGTTGCGGAGGGCCTCACTAAGTAGTTGAGGCTGGCCGCGAACCAGCGATCCTCCCGTCTCAGCCTCCCAAGTACTGGGATTACAAGCATGCGCCACCACGCCCAGTGGCCCTGGGTTCTATACCCAGCACCAAAAAAAAAAAAAAAAAAAAAAAAAGACATGGTCTTCTGGCTTAAGTCCTTCTAGAGAACTGGAAGATGAAGACAATCTCTCAAGCTTTAATCCTTTGCCAATATATAATGTGCAGAAACACAAGCCACAGCTAGCTATTAGGATCATCTTCCCAAAGACACCGGATTCTGTATACTAATATCCTTAAATTGTTTAAAAACTGATATGAGTAATTACACCTCTACAGTTGGCCAAAAGTTGACTATACATACGATCTTTTTTTTTCTTTTTCTTTTTCTTTTTTTTGTGATACTGGGAATTGAACCCAGGGGCATTCTACCTCTGAGCTACACCCCCAGTCCTATTATATTTTTTATTTTGAATCAGGGTCTCAATTGCTGAGGGCTTCATACAGTTGCTGAACCTGGTCTCCAACCTGCAATCCTCTTGTCTCACCCTCCCATGTACTGTGATTACAGGCATGTGCCACCAAGCCTGGCTGGCTATACTATCTTACTAAAATATCTCTCAAAATTGTGGTAGACAATTTCAATAATTGTCATGGGAAATTATTTGTTTCCCAAGTACCATTCTGGACTATTTGGAAAGTAAATCTCAATGATGAAAGCACTCATCTCTCATGCAAAACAAATATTAACCACATCAGGAAACCTCCTAGAATCTCTTTATCTCTTTTTCTTTCCACCTCAATCCAAGCCAGTCTCCCGGATTTCTTGGCCTTTTATGAGCATCTATAGTAAGCTATCCATGTTCGAGCAATAATTTGCCATTTGTCTATCCTTGTGTTCCAGAATTGTACTCATAGGTAAATTCAAGGCCCGGGGTCTCTTCTACTTCCCTTCTAGTTTTCCCCAAAATGTCCACTAGTTGGCCAATGGGTGCACCACCTGGTATGCAGTTATCCGCTCATAGCACATCTGAACAGCTAGGTTAAGTATCTATGTGAATTTACGTGGGGTTGAGGATTTAGGGGAGGGCCCTCAAAGGATTCCTGTAACATTAGGCCTTATCCCTAAAGCTTGCGCTGCCGTACACACTTTTCAGTAAACGCTACAGAATGACTGGAATGCACATTTTAAGGAAAATGCTGTGCTACCAATCACGCTCCTTTCTTTCCTTAAAACATGCCATGCACCACTTTTTTTAAAAAAAATTAAACGAGTTAGGGAGCCTTACTCATGACAACTAACACGCCAAGAATGGGTGATTCGGGAATAAAAACACGAGCTTCCTAAGCTCCAGAAAAATTACAAGTGGTCCAGGTTTAGCCGGGTGCCCTAACTCCCCGCCCCCAAGCCAAGGGCCTCCCCGCGCCATCCTCGCCATCCAGCGCAAACCACCGGCCTCCGGGTCCCAGCCCCCGCGGCTGGCCCAGGCAAGGCCTCGCACCGCCGGAGGAGCCTCCGCGGAGGCCCCCGGCCCGCGACCTCCGCAGCAGCCCGGCGTGGCCCGTGCATCCCCGGCCCGCAGGCTGCACGACCCCTGCGGACGCCGGCCCTCCGCCCGAAGCCCAGGTGAGGCCCGCGCCCCCGCCAGAGGCCCGCTGCAGCCGCCGCTACTCACTGCCCATGGCGGCGGCGGGGGAGGCCCGGCGGGGCACGGCGGCCTCGGCGCTGCCTTCGCTCGGCTCCCGCGGCTGGATCGCACTACGGCCGGCCCCACGCAGGCTCCGCCCCACGCAGGCTCCGCCCCACGCAGGCTCCGCCCCACGCAGGCTCCGCCCCACGCAGGCTCCGCCCCACGCAGGCTCCGCCCCACGCAGGCTCCGCCCCACGCAGGCTCCGCCCCTATCACGTGACCCGCTCCACCAGGCCGGAGCCTTTGGCCGACGTCCGCCGCGTTGCCATGGCCACCGCCGGGCCGCGGCGGGGCGGGCGCTACGAGGCCGGGAGGATCCGCGCGCGTGGGCGTGTCTCGGCGTGGCCGCGGGGTCCCTGGGCCTCCGAGGAGCAGTGGCGGCCCGAGCTTTTCCGTTCTGAGCAGGATTCCCAGCCGAGCATGGAGAAATGGCAGTTCCCTCGCTCTCCTGGGTCCCTGAGACGTGGGGCTGAGCTGCCTAGAGCGGGCGGAACCGAACCAACCTTTCTAATTCACTGCGTCTTTTTGTAACGTCTTGGAATTTTGTAAAAATTGGTGACACATTGTATAGAGTTAAGCGCTCATGAAACTCCTCTCCCCGATCCACCACTTATGCTCCTCCATCTTCTCCAAAAGCATGTAGCAGGGTTTTGTGCCTCTTGCTGTTGAGTTTACTAGAACTCTTACCTGTGTGGCTCTTATTACTATCTACACTAGCTCTGTTTATTCCTTCTTGGACTGACAGCCTGGTGTAAGAGAAGGCGTAGTCTGAGGAATCAGCCGGCCCTACATTTTCATCACTCTTATACTCTTTTTGGGGGATGGGGGTACTGGTGATTGAATCCAGGGGCATTCTACCTCTGAGCTACATACACCCCAGCCCTATTTTATTTTTCATTTTGAAACAGGGTCTCACTAAGTTGAGGATGGCCTCACTAACTTGCTGAGGCTGGCCGCGAACCTGTGATCATCCTGTCGCAGCCTCCCAAGTACTGGGATTACAGGTGTGCTCCACCACGCCAGGCACTCCTCTACTTTTGAATGACTTTGGGCAATCCACCTTTCTGAGCTACATGGGTAAAATAAGGACAATGATACCCACCTCCTAAGGGTGCGAAAGTTAAATTCAGAGATGGGCACATAGAAAGCCTTCATTTTCCTTACTCAAAATTTGAACTCCTGCAATCAAATTTCCACTCTAAAGTTTGCTGAAACAAGCTATTTCAAAGGTAACTAATGACCTATAATCACCAAACCCAAGGATGTGTACTAATGTTCAGATCGAAGTCCAAATATATATAAAATTATATATATTTTACTGATTTACATGAGTGGTGCTAAGTTACATGATTTATAAGATTTGAAATGAGAAGAAAGCATCAAGGTATATAAGAAGAAAAGGGAGGTGAGTACTACATAAATGTTAAATTAGTACACCAGTGCACACTTTAAGATGTGAATTAAGAATATACTGCTGTTAACAGAACAGCCTATACATCAATTATGGACGACATGGCCAGTTGCTGGTAAAAGTGGAGAGGGAGTGGGTGCACTCTATCCCCCCCATCACTTCTCAGAAAAAGTGTCATGCCACCAGAATTGTAGAGGGTACAGGCTTTGCAGCACAAGTCAAGTGAAACTACAGTGTGCTGTTTAGTTACGCTTCCAGTGCTAGGTGTAATTTCAGATGAAGGGAGTCAGTTGGTGACCTCTAAGAAATCCCCAAGCACCTGGTGTTGGAAAGGTCCCTCTGTCAAAGTGCACTTTAAATACCACAAATAAACATACTGCAGCTAGGACTTTCACAGGTAAAACTGATTAACCGGGAGTTGAAAATTGGTATCACTGCAAGAACAAGGGTGGGGGAGGGGGGATTGTGCAAAACAAACCACAAATCATTTCATTATAGCTAAAAATCCTTAATATTTTTTGTGGTACTAGGGATTGAACCCAGGGGCATTCTACCTCCAAGCTACACCCCCAGCCCTATTTTTTTATACTTTTTTTGCGGTACTGGGAATTGAACCCAGGGGCATTCTACCTCCGAGCTCCACCCCCAGCCCTATTTTTTATTCTTTATTTTGAAACCGGGTCTCACTGAGTTGCGGAGAGCCTCACTAAGTAGCTGAGGCTAGATGCGAACCTGGATCCTCCGGTCTCAGCCTCCCAAGTACTGGGATTACAAGCATGTGCCACCACACCCGGGTTATACTTTATTTTGAAACAGGGTCTCACTAAGTTGCGGAGGGCCTCACTAAGTAGCTGAGGCTGGCAGCGAGTCTGTGATCCTCCTTGTCTCAGCCTCCCAAGTACTGGGATTACAAGCATGCACCACCATACCTGGCCTCTTAATCTTCTTTTTTTTTTTTTCTGGTATTAGGGATTGAACCCAGGGGCATTCTACCTCCTACCTATAACCCCAGCTCTTCTTTATTTTCATTTTTCATTTTGAAATAGGGTCTTGCTAAATTGCTGAAGTTCGCCTCAAACCTGCAATCCTCCTATGACAGCCTCCCAAGTACTGGGATTATAGGTGTGTATCATCACACCCAGCTTAAAACTCCTTAACTTAAAAATACGGTGCTAGAAGATCATATACACAGACATTTGTTGTATTTATAATGGGACCTAGGTTTAAATATAATAAATTTAAAAACTCATATTGGAAATAATTGGGGTTTTTTTTTTTTGCTTGTTTGTTTGTTTGCAGTATGGGGATTAAACCCAGGGGCATTCTACCTCTGAGCTATACCCCAAGCCCTTTTTATTTTTATTTGTTTATTATTTATTTATTTATTGCGGTACCGGGGATTGAACCCAGGGGAATTCTACCTCTGAGCTCCACCCCCAGCCCTATTTTTTTTTTTTATTCTTTATATTGAAACGGAGGGCCTCACTAAGTAGCTAAGGCTGGCCGCGAACCTGGATCCTCTGGTCTCAGCCTCCCAAGTACTGGGATTACAAGCATGTACCACCACGCCCAGCTTATTTTTTGTTTTTGAAACAGAGTCTCCCTAAGTTGCTGAGAGTCTCCCTACTTACTGTGGCTGTCCTCAAACCTGTGATCCTCCTGTCTCAGCCCCCTAAGTACTGGGATTACAGATGTGTGCCATCACACCTAATAATTGAGTTTTGCTAGTATTTCATGGGACATTCTATACAGGGGCTGGAAGATGGCATAAAATGAAAACAATGGTAATCACAGAACTTTGAAAAAGGGAAAAATTGCAGCCGGGTATGGTGGTGCACACTTGTAATCCCAGTAGTTGGGAGGCTGAGACAGGAGGATTGCAGGTTCACGGCCAGCCTCAGCTACTTAGTGATGCCTTCCGCAACTTAGTGAAACCCTGTTTCAAAATAAAGAATAAAAAATAGGGCTGGGGTGTAAATTGGAGGTAGAATACCCCTGGGTTCAACCCTCAGAACCACAAAAAAGGGAAAAATTAATGAAAGTGACATGCATCAAACAAATCAAGGCCAATGTTGAAGTCATCTACACAGGGCTCAAAATTCTGGCTAAAGAACTTTTCTTGGTCATATATGATTAATTACAATGGAGTCTGAAATCATCTATCTAATGACCTAGTTCTCCAGTTCACTCAGATCTCACCAGAGCATAATGCTATTGTACTATTGAGGATACAATTTACTAGTCTGATTCATGTATTGATAACTGATTACTTTGCTTATTTCTCCTATTCCAGATTAAATTGTCCACATCAATCCCACCATCTCTGAGGAATACAGACTTTGCATGTTCCCTGAGGGACAGGGGAGAGAGTCGAGGCAGCAAGCCCTTCTTTCTATAGCAGTTTGCTTAAAAGGAAATGGTGTTGCTTCAAAGGCGTCCTCAAGTGAAGGTCTTGGTGAGGACATCTTCGTGCTGCTGCAGGTGTACTGTGCCAATTCCTACCGCGGGTGCCGGCAAGGGGGGTCTGCTCACCAGACGGAGCTGTCATTGGAGTAGAGAAGAAATAAAATGACATTGTGGTGACTGGAGCGCTGCTTAGTCCCACCAAGAAAGTGCATGTATTTCTCTTAGCTCGTTTAAACATAAGTCACCTTTCTGGAGAAATAATGAGTTACAGAGAATAGATTAGATGGAGATACAGTCACCGGAAACAACCAACTAAATTTCAGGCATGATAGGGTGAAACAAGTGTTTGAATTTGTTCTGTTCTTCAGTAACCGTCAGTTGGTTTGAGCTGTAAAGTTTCCTAAATTAGAACTATTTACATGTGAAAATGATTTGAGCCTAGCAAACTATTATGAAATGAGTGAACTGCATTTTAATCAAAACAGAATAGAAAGATAAACAGAAGTACAGCTGCTCTGCTCATCGGTTTTCCCTTGCTAAGGGAAATCAAGAAGTGTATCAGCCATTGATGCATACCAACTTTGCAAATGGGTGTAGAACAAATGTTAATGAGGTGTATCTAGTCCTGTATTGTATTTAAAAATGTTTTTTTGTTTTTGATACTAGGGATTAAACACAAGGGTTCTCTACCTCTGAACTATACCCCCAGTCCTTTTTAATCTTTTATTTTGAAACAGGGTCTCACTAAGTCCCTGAGGGCCTTGCTAAATTGCTGAGGCTAGCCTCAAACCTGCCATCCTCCTGTCTCAACCTCCTAAGTACTGGGATTACAGTTGTATGCCACTGCACCTGGCTTTTTTTTTTTTTTTTGGATGAGGTCTTGCTATGTTGCCCACACTGGCCTTGACCTTGTGCCAAAGTACCTGGGACCACAGGTACACTACCACACCGGGTTAGCTCTATATTGTAAAACAAATCTACTCATCGCCCTGCTTCTCCAGGGCTTGGACAAGACATGCTGAGGGGGGTAGTGGGAAAGGGAGCAGACAGGTAAAGGCTTTTACTTTTCCCAGTAGAGCCACTTCTTTTTTTCACATGATATTACAGGTGGTGCATCCTTAATCCAAAACATGAAATGCTCTGAAATTCAAAACTTTTTGAGCACCAAAATGACAATCAAATGGTTTCAGATTTTGGAGCATTTTGAACTTCACATTTTTAGGATGCTCAGCCAAGAAAGTCTATGCAAATATCCCCAAATCTGAAAAACTCTAAAATTGAACCAATTTTGGTTGCCAAGCATTTTTCCCCCCGCCCCAGTACTGGGGATTGAATGCAGGGGCACTCTACCACGAAGCTACACCCCAGTCCTTTTTTATTATTATTCTTATTTTGAGACATGATCTTCCTAACTTGCAAGGGCTGGCCTCAAATTAGTGATCTTCCTGCCTCCATCTCCCAAATCACCGGGATTACAGGTGTGTGCCACCATGCCTGGATGTCCCAAGCAGTTTTGGATAAGGAATATTTGACCTCTAGTATATTCAAATATACAGCTCGATAAACAGTGTTGTCTTCTGAATGATTGAAACTATAATTTCTTTTTTTTTTTCTTTTTTGGTACTGAAGGTTGAACCCAGGGGCATTCTACTTTTGAACTACACCCGCAGCCCTATTTTTATTTTTATTTATTTTTGTGGCACTGGGTATTGAACGCAGGGACATTCT
>PVJS01015987.1:0-22961 GCA_004027185.1 Glis glis
CGGCCAGCCTCAGCTCTTTCTCTCTCTCTCTCTCTCCCTGTCTCTCTCTCTCTACTTAGTGAGGCCCTCTGCAACTTCGTGAGACCCGGTTTCAAAATAAAGAATAAAAAATAGGGCCGGGGGCGTAGCGCGGAGGTAGAACGCCCCTGGGTTCAATCCCCGGTACCGCAAAAAAAAAAAAAAAAAAAAAAAAAAAAAAAAAAAAAAAAAAAAAAAAAAAAAAAAAAAAAAAAAAAAAAAAATTACTATTGGCACAGCTATTTTAAAGAGCATCTTGGTCTTAAGGAGAAAACTGTTAGTATTGTGCCATGAAGTATATTATTTGTGTTTTTTCATAAATGTCTTTCACTGTGTCAAGGAAATTCCCTTCTTAATTTGTTGAATATGGTTTTTAATCAGGATTGATTGTTGGATATTACCAAATGATTTTTATATAGCAATTGATGTGATTGTGTGAGTATTTTCCCTTTATTCTATTAAATGCTCTATCATATTGGTTTATTCCATTTGTTACATTTCTAGGATAATCCTTCTTAACCACAGTGTAAAATCCTTTTAATATGCTGCTAGATTCAATTATCTAGTATTTTGTTGAGGTTTGCTGCATCGGTACTCACTAGGTAGATTTGTCTCTGGTTTTCTTATAATGTCTTTACCTGGCTTGGGTATGATGGTAACCTAGGCTTCATGCCCCAGGCATAAATTGGCCTCAATTTGTTTTTGACTACTTTTAAAACTTAATTTATTTCTATTTCAGTGGATTCATGGTTGGCATATAGAAAAGCTACTGACATTTTTAGATTGATTTTGTATCCTGCTACATTGCTGAATTTGTTAATCAACTCTAGAAGTCAGTTTTTTGGGTCTTTTAAATATAGGATCATGTCATCTATAAATGGAGACAATTTCAGTTCTTCTTTTCGTACTTGAATTCCTTTGATATCCTTCTCTTGTCTTATATCTCTGGCAAGAGTCTCGAGGACTATATTGAAAAGGAGTGGTGATAGTGGGCATCCTTGTCTTGTTCCTGATTTTAAAGGGAATTCCTGCAGTTTTTCCCACATTCAATATGATATTGGCTTTGAGTTTATTCTATATTGCCTTAGTGATGTTGAGGTAAGCTCCCTGTATTCCCATTTTCTACAGTGTTTTTAACATGAATGGGTATTGGATTTTGCTTTTATTCTAGCATTTATTGAGATGATCATGTGATTTTTGTTCTTAGTTCTATTTATGTGGTGAATGACATGTATTGATTTGCATATGTTGAACCAGCCTTGCATCCCTGAGATGTAACTAAATTGGTCATGGTGTACAATTTTTTGATATGGTTTTGAATGTGCATTGCTAGTATTTTGTTTAGAATTTTTGCATCTATGTTCATAAATGATATTTGTAATTTTCTGGTTTTGAGGGATCTTTATTTGATTTTGGTATTAAGGTGATACTGGCCTCATAGAAGGAGTTTGGAAGAATTCCATCTCTTTCAATTTCATGGATTAACTTTTAAAATATTGGATTTAGTTCTTCTGTAAAGGTTTTATAGAATTCATCTGGGAATCTATCTGGGCCTAGGCTTTTCTTTGATGGAAGGTTTTTTATTGCTGTTTCTGTCTCTTTGATTGCTATTGGTCAGTTTATGTTTTCTATATCTTCTTGGTTCAATTCACAATAACCTCAAAACCAACAAAATACCTAGGAATAAACCTAACTAGGATGTAAAATACCTCTTCAATGAAAATTATAAAACATTAAAGAAAGAAATTGAAGATCTTAGAAGATGGAAAGATCTCCCCTGCTCTTGGATAGGCAGAATAAATATTATCAAAATGGCCATTCTACCAAAAACAATCTACAGTCAATGCTATCCCTATCAAAATACCAATGTCATTCTTCACAGACCTAGAAAAATCAGTCATAAATTTCATATGGAGAAAAAAAGACCCAGAATAGCCAAAGTAATTCTCAGCAATAATAATCATGCAGGAGGCATCACAATTCCTGACTTCAAATTATACCACAGACCTATAGTAATTAAAACAGCATGGTATTGGCACAAAAACACACATAGACCAATGGGATACAATAGAAGATACAGAAACAAATCCACACACTTATAGCCAATTGATTTTTGACAAAGGTGCCAGACCACATATGTTGGAGAAAAGACAGCCTTTTCAAAAAATGGTATTGGGAAAACTGATTATCCATTTGTAGAAAAATGGAATTAAATCCTTACTTCTCACCCTGCACAGGAGTCAACTCGAGATGGATCAGAGACCTGGAAATTAGACCAGGGACTGAAGCTACTAGAGGACGGCAGAGGTCCAACACTCTGACGTATAGGCACAGGTAGAAACTTCAACAAGACCCCCAAAGCCAAGAAAATTAAAACAAGAATTAATAAATGGGATGACATTAAAGTTTCTGCTCATCAAAGGAAACCATCAAGAGTCTAAAGAGAAAGCCTACTGAATGGGAGAAGATCTTTGCCAACTATCCTTCTGATAGAGGACTAATATCTAGAATATACAAAGTTTATGCTAAAACAAATAACCCAATCAAGAAATGGGCAATTGAACTAAATAGACATTTCATGAAAGAAGAGATGCAAATGGCCACTAAATCAATGAAAAAAGGTTTAACATCATTAGCAATCAGGGAGATGCAAATCAAAACTACACTGAGATTCTATCTAACCCCAGTCAGAATGTCAATCATCAAGAAGACAAAAAACAATAAATGCTGGTGAGGATGTGGGGAAATTGTAACTCTTCTACACTGTTGGTGGGATTGCAAACTAGTTCAGCCGCTATGGAGATCAGTGTGGAGATTCCTCAGAAAGCTGGGAATGGATCCACCTTATGATTCAGCTATACCACTCTTGGATATCTTTACAAAGGGATAGAAATCAGAGGATTACAGTAATATATGCATATCTATGTTCATAGCAGCACAATTCATAATAGCCAAATTATGGAACCAACACAGGTGTCCACCAACAGATGAATGGATTACAAAATTGTGGGATATACACAATGGAATTCTACTCAGCAAGAAGGAATAAAATTGTGTCATTTGCAGGAAAATGGATGGACCTGGAGGACATTATGTTGAGTGAGATTAGCCAGTCACAGAAAGTGAAGTTTTCGCTAATACATGGAAGCTAGGGTATAATCAGGATACCAAAGGGGCTTCAGATATTGGAGGAGAAACTTCAGTGGAGTCAGGAAAGTGATCTAGGGGAAGGGGAGAGGGGAGAGGGAGGCTCATTGAAGGAATTACTTCCATCGACATTATGTACATACATGAGAATACCAATGTCAATCTCAATAGCCTGCATGGGGAAGGGGAGAGAATGAGGAGGGAGTCGGGGGAAAGCCCGCTAAGTGCTGTGTGCATGTATGTCACTATCACTATGATTTACATTATGATGTGAGACTATAATGCACCAATAAAAATATATTAAAAAACTGAATTTGAGAGTGGTATACAACATGTCTTCACTTCCAGCAGGAGTAAGCATGCCTCAAATCCCTTATTTTGGGTGAGCCAATTTTGTCCACTCAATCCCATACCATGAAGACCCCGACCAGTATGGCCCACCTGTTGGTTCAGAGAACAGAAGCTCAACAGCTTTAGTCACACCCACCATTTTGATTTCCTGTTCCAATACTGGCTAACCAATACACATATTTTTATACTGCCATATGTTTTTATTTTCTATTTTGTATTTATCCACCACTGCTATGTTTGTAGCTGAGGTGTGATTGAAATACAAATTCAGATATGGTATAACATAAAATATATGATAAAGCTAAAAAAGTTTTTTAAAAGTTTGTGTCATAAATTTATTTAATATAGTTGCTGCCTTGTCATCCAGTTTTAGGTCTGACATATTAGAAACCCAGTCCTTTCTGGCCTAGTAAAAGCTTCCCCTCCCTGAGTGGTTGTTTGCCTTAGGATATACTTGTTCTTCATTTCTCTGACCCAGAACTCAACACACTTCACCCATGCTGACCATAATAAAACCTAATGGTCAATACCAAAGTATTGTAAATAATCCCCCCTCTTTATCTGTGTTATCTTTAAATGAACAAATCTGTAATCGCCACAGAAAAACCAAAGGGATAATGTTTATGAACCTTAATAAAGACATGACCCACCTATCTCCCCCTCTTCCTACCCATTGATTGAGCTGCCTGCCATCTGCTGACTCCCTGCTGGCCTTCTGTCAGCCTCCCTAACCTTTGTGGGATCTGTGAGAAATAAATTTCTTCTATGGTATGCATCTGGGTTTTAATTCCTGATTGAGTCTTTCCTGATACATACATGTGAACCTAACTTTACTCTGGCCAGGGCTCTACTAAAGACCATTTATCTTGTATTATGGCCATTCTCAACAGAGAGACCTCAAGATAAAATCAAACAGAAACCTTAGCAATAGAATTTATAATAATATATAGCCATGATGCTGGAAAAATATACAGATTAGAATTTCATTCTGCTTATATGAGAATTTAACGTATGATGAAAATGACATTTCAATAAACAACATGGATTATTTAGTAAATGATGTTAGGACTACTACTGGCTACTCATTTTGAAGAAAAATAAATTAGATTGTTCTCTCTCTTCCACAGTGTCTCATTATTAATATCTGAATGGAAGGAAAAATCAGTATCATGTAACTATAGTTTGTTATAATTGCCATACCCAATGCAAACTTTGTAATGGATACTTTGGTAGTATCAATTAATTAAAATGTACCTACCTTTTAATCCACAAACACCACAGTACACATAAGGGCTTAAAAATGATACAAGTAGTGGTTTTCATCACACATTTATAATTATCCAAAATACTCACTGGAATCAATCCAAATGTTTACTCATGAGGAAGTGATTAAACAATAACAGCACAGCATACAGGTAATGGGATACAGTGCAGCAGTGATAAACGTGAACTTGATCTTCATGTGCGTATAGTAAGAGATACCCAGAACTACTTCTAAATCAAAATTTTATGCTGCTTATAAGAAATACAACAAAAATTAAAATAGAAAGTTTGAAAATGAAAAAATAAATTCATGACACTTAAACATGGGGGTATAGTTGAGGAAATGATTTTCATAAGGAAAATTATTATGTATATAATTTTATATTTATTAAAGCTATAATCCAAAACCAAGTCAGAGTAAACTATTAAAAGGTTGTCATGATCCTTTATGTTCCTGATGTCATATCCCCAAAATGAACTAAGAAAAAATAGACTTTTAAGGAGGAAAAGACTAAACCATAATTTTAACAGAACATATACCTTTCTTAGTCATTGATAGATCAAATAGGAAAATATAAATAATGATTTATATGATTTCTTAATAATACAGCTAAGAAACAACGCTTACATCCCTCACTGTATATCAGAGTTTAGCTCTGTGTAACTCTGGTATACAGTGAGGGGTGTAAGCGTTTCTTTATGATAAATTTTGAAGATATGATAAACCTGATAGGGTTCTTATTTGAAAAAATAGTCATGGGTTAATTTGAGCAGAAAAGGAATATATTGTATGAGTAGAGGTTAGTTCACTGACTTTTTGAAAAAACAAAAATGTCAGACTAAAAATGTGTGGAAACAAAGGGAGGCAGATGATTACAACCATGGACAAAGAGCCACATAATTTCACTTGTATTTGGAATAAGAGAGCTGAAATCATAGAAGAGTAGAATTATGATTACCAGAGGCTGGGGAAGGGTTATAAATGGAGAAAAAGAGATGCTGATCAAAGGATTCAAAGCTTCAATTAAATGGAAGGAATAAGTCTTAGTCATCTATTGCACAGAGTAGTGACTATAATAAATAATAATACATTTTGTATTTTTAAATTGCTTAAGAGGTTTTAAATCTTTTCAAAACACACACACACACACACACACACACACACACACACACACACAAACAGTAAGTAGGTGAGGTGATAAATGTATTAATTAGCTTATAATTTGACATTATAAACACGTATTGAACATTACATTGTACCCCATAAATGTATACAATTATTATTTGTCAACATTTCAAAAAAGAATTAAAAATATCTATCTGTATGGACATGGAAAAATCTAAAAGATAATGGTGAAAATAAATAAAGAAAAATTCAGAAAAAATACCATAGGCTTGGTGGCTTAAACAACAGACATTTATTTAGCTCAGTAGGTTGGAAATCCAAAACCAGGGTACCAGAAGGGAAATATATAGCACTGAATGAATATATTAGAAATGCAGAAAGATCTAAAATCGGTAATCTAGTTTTCACCTCAACAAAGTAGAGATATAAAAGCATACACTAAGCTCATATAAGTGAAGAAAAAAACAAATACTATTAATCAACAAAATTGAAAATGGAAAGACCATAAAGAAAATCAACGGAAACAAAATCTGGTTATTAGAAAGGTCAATCAAATCGATAAACTTTATCCAGGATAGCTGAGAACGAAAGAGGGAGGAGACACTAATTACCAATATCATAATGAAGAGAAATCATCACTAGTGATTCATGGGCAGTAAAAGGATAATAAAGGTATATTATAAACAACTCTATGCCCATAAATTTGAAAACTTAGATGAAATAGATCAATTCAGTTGGAAACATAATCTAGCAATATGGATGCAAAGAAAAATAATCTATATAGTCCCATGTTTATTAGAGGCTGAGCCAACACTTAGTAATCTGCCCAAACATAAAGCACCAGGGCCAGATGCTTTCACTGTAAGTTCTTACACTTGAAAAGAAACGATACCAATTTTCTACAATTTTTTACAGAAAACTAACATAACATAGAGCAAACACTTCCTAACTTATTCTGTGAGGTTAGTATTACCCAAACACTAAAACCAGAGAAAGATATTACAAGAAATGAAAATTACAGACCAATATTTTTCATGGACATAGATTAAAAAATCCTCAACACAACAATAGAACATCAAATTCAACAGGATACAAGAAGAATTACACACTATGACCAAGTTGGTGTTAATCCAAGTATGCAAGTCTGGTGCAGCATTTGAAAATCAATGAATACAAGCCATCACATCAACAGACAAAAAAAATCATATGATCATTTCAATAGATAAAGAAAAAATTAAATGAACCCTTATTCAGAAAACTAGGAATAGTCCCATCAAGTTATTTTGTGGACATTGATAAACTGATCCTAAAATTTATATGGAGGTTTAAAAGTCCCAGAATCCAACAAGATGCTATAAAGAACTATCTCAGAGAACTGATAATATTTCAAGGCTTACTGTCAGATTACAAAGATCACAACTCTGTGACGTTGGTGAACAAAGCAACAAATGGATAAATGAAATGGAGTGGAGTCCTGAAATAGACCCACGTGAATTTAGACCACTGATCTTTGGCAAAGGAGACAGAGTTGTGTAATCCAGCTCCCTGTTGTCGCCCCATGGCAGCTTCGTGTGCTCTATGTGGTGACAGAAGTGAAGGACTGTGGAAAACACTTGGATAGGAATGTATTTCAGAGCAAGATGTCAGCGCCCAAGTCAAGCGAGAAAGAAATCGTCAGTGTGGTAGGCTGGATCAGTTTTGTTGACGTCTACTTTTCTTTAAAACAATGTGACTGAAAACAATGTGTGATTAATAGGCTATTATTATTATATTAATAAAATTATGATATATCTGAAGCCCATAAAACAGTGAATAGAAAATATAAAAAGGGGATTATAAAGAATCACATTTTTCTAGAGATTCTCTAACACATCTTGATGCTATATCTAGATGTAAAAATTCACATTGATGCATAAACACATCAGTAAAAGTTACTCATTAAGAATGACTATGTTGGTCAGGTGTGGTGGTGCACACCTATTATTCCAGTACTTGGGAGGCTGAAACAGGACGTTTGCAGGTTTGAGGCCAGCCTCAGCAACTTAGCAAGACATTGTTTCAAATTAAAAAATGAAAAGGGCTGGTGGTATGGCTCAGAGGTAGAATACACCTTCCTAGTACCCCAAAAAGGGCTATGTAGATAGGAAGATTGTGACTTATGATCATGTATAGTGAAATTGTTTCAACCCCCTTTTCCCTAATTTACTGAGTTCACAACAGGTTAGAAGCCTCCATCTAAACCTATGTAATAACCTCCTACCTCTGATTTAGAAATAAGTTGCTAAAATGAGTCATTGACCATCTTGTAAAGATTCCATTGGTGAGCTGGGGGTATACTTGTCTAGCATGTGCCAGGCCCTGGGTTCCATCCCCAAAACCAAAACCAAAACCAAAACAAACAAAAAAACCCAACTCTATTGATATCTGACTATCTACAGAATAAAGATAAAAGGCCTCAGTGTAGTATGGAAAATATATTTAAAATTTTTTAAAAATCTTGTGAAGATAATGAGGGTAGGGCAAGCAGAAAAGACTAATGTAAATATTTGAATTATGATAAGTCATTTTGAAGAGGTAAAAGTATAGACATATTGTGAGGAGTAGATACCGACCTGAAGAGTCGAAGTTAGACATTCCAAATAGAGGGCACAGCCAGTGTCAAGTCCCTGGGTTTGGCATGAACTTAGTGTTTTTAAGGAAGAGAAAGGTGGCTGTTGGGAGGCTGAGGCAAAAGGTCTCAGGTTTAAGGCCAACTTTAGCAACTTAGCAAGAC
Source organism: Glis glis (assembly GCA_004027185.1). NCBI lineage: Eukaryota > Metazoa > Chordata > Mammalia > Rodentia > Gliridae > Glis > Glis glis. The sequence continues at coordinate 8,679 of PVJS01015987.1, forward strand.
CCTGTTTCAAAATAAAGAATAAAATAGGGCTGGGGGTGTGACCCAGAGGTAGAATGCCCCTAGGTTCAATCTCCAGTACCCCCCCCAAAAAAAGAAAAGAAATGTGACTGGTGTGACTTACATGCATGGTTGAAATTATTCTCTATTTAATATACAAAATACATAATTGATTACACTATATAATAGCTTTGTGTATATAAGTACGCTAGCCTACAACAGTTTCCACCTTAATATCTGTCCATTAAAATTTATTCAAGACTCAACTCAAATTTCATCTATTTCATAGCATTTCACAGGGTGCTGTTTGATATCCCAGTCAAAATTATTTTCTATTATCTATTTATTATAATTTTCTGTTTGCATGGTTTCCTTCTTAAGTGGTGAAAATAATATGTAGGATTGGAATAAAAATGCTTATTGGATGTTTTCTTATGGATTATTCTAAACACTTTCCAGAGACTCAAAGGATCAGAAAAGACATCATTTTTTTCTTATTTTTTTTTACTAGAAACCGTATCATGACTAATGTATCAAGAATTTCTAGTACAAAATGATATCTGGTCAATAGTACATTTTATAATATATTTTATATTTAGATTTCTTACTAAAATGTCTATACAAACAAAAATGGAAACTCTTGACATTACCACAATTTGAAATAAAAGCAATAGAATTTAATGTGTCATGGTAAGACAGAGACTTTGGATTGAGAAAAACATATCTAGTTTTCAGTTCATGAGACACATAGAATCTGATTATAGAAATAACAACTACTGTAAAAAAAAATTAGGAAGACTGTCCCTCCACAACTGAAATACTAAAATGGTGAGTTCCTTTCCTTCTGGGTGCCTCATTGTGAAGAGGTAAAAATACTCTCTACCTTATTCATCCTACTTTCTTATTGTCACCAATCTTTATTATGAAATATATAATATATGTGTGTATACATATCATATTCACTCAAAACACACGCATGTGCACACACACATACACACACACATATAAAATTTGTAGTTTGAAGAAAAACAATAAAATTAAAATAAATACCCCTATGCAGCTTAGATGTTAAGTCTCAGTTCTAAGGACATAGTCAACACCTTCACTCTGTTGTCTCTATTGCCTTCTTGCCTGGGGCACAGGGTTGAGGAATCTTACTTAGGTGACTCCGAGTGGTCTGTTGAGGGACACTTCATATGGAACTGATTCTTCGTCACATCTGACGGGCTGTGCCCCAGGAACAGGGGATCTGGCAGCCTGGAAAAATCTTCGGGCCTTCCATCTGTGGTTTTCTTTTATTTCACATGTAACATTGAACTGGGTAAAGCAGGTACTGTCATATTCACTTTAAAAGTTATGTCAATGAAGGGAAGAAAAAGCAACTCTTGGTACATTATAAGCTTTCTAATGTGTATTCACTAAATGAATTTATGATGGCTTATTCTTTCCTCAGTGCAATATTAGGGCAAAGAATTTCGGTAATCCTACAATAAATTTACATATTTAATTTACCTTAAGAAGATTGTCCATTACTATATATACTTTCATGAAGAGCAGCTGCAATTTGTTTTCAATTAATTTTATTCAAAACCATTCTTAGAACAATGAATAGACTCAAAATAACATTACAAGAAAGGGCTAAAAGGTCTTTTTCATTTTTTGTAATTATGAAACATTCAATACTATATTTTTTCTATGTGTCATATAGTGATAAGTGCTAGTTTTGAGTAACATTAATTTAAAATTTGCAAGACATTTTGCAAAATAAAACTCCTTATGACTGCTCAAAAATTAAGTAGCCAAATAATACAATATATTACTCAGTTTCATGGAATTCATTCCTCTACTTTGATGTTTAAACTTTTGCAGTCCTGTGCCCTCATACATTATCTTTTGTGAAGCTGTTTGTATCATTATTCTGTTTTTCCATGAAGTGACATGTACAAAAGACCAGGGACAGAGATATTCAGGACCCGATGATGCTAAAGAAACAGTTAAATATTTCCACAGCCTGGCTCTAGAGAGATATCCATGTAATCTGTTTCATACAGGAAAGAATTACCCCGTGAAGACTGTTTGAAATTGACATGGTGGCGTATTTCACAGGTTTCTTCAATGAGAAAAGAGGAACTCCACTGAAAATCTCAAATTATGCATTTCTACAAAACATAAGGAAAGTTGATTTTGATCATTTAAAAAAGGAATAAGCAAAGCCACTATGTAGTTATCCCTCTTCTGTTCATTCCTTTCAATGGATGTCAGTTTTGTAGAGCAAATAAGAGATGCACATGTGGAAAGGTTAACTAACAATACAAGTAACAACAGTATGTCTTCAAATGCCTGTGTAAGAGACACTGTCAGTAAATGTCATAGTAATCAGGGAAAGGCTGATCACTGAGTGGAACAAAGACTAAAGAAGTGAAGCTTTAGCTGGAAGTGGTGGTTCATGCTTGTAATCCCAGTACTTGGGAGGCTGGGACAGGTGGATCTCAGGTTCAAGAACAATCTCAGCAAATTAGCAAGGCCTTCAGCAACTTAGTGAGACCCTGTTTCAAAATAAAAAATAAAATAGGGCTCTGGGAGTATAGCTCAGAGGTAGAATGCCCCTGGGTTCAATCCCCAGTACTAGGGGGAAAAAAAAGACATGATGCTTTAACTGACCCTTAAAGGATGGACATGATTTGAAAAGATGGTTGGAAGAAGAAAGGAACTACAGATTGGAAGAATACCTTAATTAATTGTATATAGGCTTATCAAAGGTGGGTTATTTGAGGAAAACAAATGAGAGATAATTTAATCACATTAAGTCAAGAATTTAGACAACAATAATATTAAAGTTAGGGGAGGTATGAGTCCTCTTCTGATTTAACCTTATGTGCTTATTAATCCCTCCACAGCATCCTTAGCAAATGGCTACCCAATCTTTGCTTTGATACCTTTACCATCGCTTCTGCTAGTACATCATTCCTTGCATCAAATATATATCTAGCTCCATAATTGTTACTCATTGGTCTTATTCAGTTCTCCAGAAGTAAGTCTTTGAAAAAGTGCCAATAAGTCCTTCAGTCCTCCTGTCATACAAATATCTAATTCTGTCTCTGCCATCTACTCTCTGTGGGAAATTAAGTATCAGGGAAAAGAATGTGGAGCTGACCTTTAAGCTATTATGAAGAAAACAGTCCTATTTAAAAGTGCTTCTCCTGGAAAAATAAACTGACAGAATCAGAGATCAATGTGTGAGCAGTGTGTCAAGCAAATGATGGAAATTATTCCAAGATAAACTAAGAGTATCTACTAGTACTTCCATGGAAAGGGTCGAGAGAAATAACTACAATAACACTCTGCTAAGAAATCAGATGTCAGAAATAATTTTTCTTTCTCTGCTTCCCTCCACTTCTCTTCATTTTTAGAGAAGGCTTAGAAATCACAAATTCTCCACTCATGGAGTAAAAACGCTAGTTGCAAATGAACAAGACTCTGACCTTCAGTCCTCAATGAATATAGTTTCCCTGGATGAATTAACTCTACAGCAATTCCAAATCCTTTTTTTGTCAATAATTTTCACCTTTATCTGTCATAAACCTTCTGCAGTAGCTGCTAGCAACTATTGAAATTGATTTGCAGGACTTACATTTAATTTCTCTTCCTCCCTGCAACACTTTCTCCAATGGAAGTGCTAATGAGATGGAAAGTGGGCCGAAGGGAGACATCTACAAGGTGAGGAACAGAAACAAAGGAAGGGAAAGCAGGTCAAAAAGATGACAGTCAATCTTATGGCCCTTTGGATCTGTGAGTATAGTCGCTTCGATGAGGTTCTCCATATGCTTGCCATTCTTCTACAGTGAAACAATGCGGATTTAAAGTCAAACTGGTGGCCTTTCGTTTATGCAAATCTAGACACTGGACTAAAAGCTGGTTTTTTGCATGTGTAGACCCCAGAGCCAAAGATTAGTTACATAGCCATGACAAGGTTGAGCCCTGAGTGCTTCCTTATCAGAGGTAATATTTTGGATACCACCTCAGAAAAAGGAAAATTAGGAGAGGAAATGAAAAACCTACAGTACAGACTACTCATTTTATTTAACCATCCACAAGAATACATGATCTAATGAATTCCTTAGGCCACATCAGCAAAAGGGTATCATAAAGTCACTTCAGTAAGAATTCAAATGCTGCTGAGATACTTCCTCATACTGGAGTAGTACCCCAAGGGATATTTTCCCTGTACTTGCAAACTGATGGACTTCCATTTCTGCTGCTTCACAATGGTTTATTCTACACCTTCTCAGCCTTATCAGCAAAAATAGTCCCTCCATCTCTCAATGTGTTAATGAGACATGCATCTAGGGGTAACAAAACTAAGACACAAAGCTGGTTGTTGGAAACCAATGTGTCCGCAGACATGTATAGCAAACTGATAACCAAGGCTCTGTCTTAATTTCCCATGGCTACTCTAACAAATTCCCACTTAGTGGCTTAAAACATCACAAATTTATTTGCTAGTTGTGGAGCTCAGAAGCCTGAGCTGGGTTGCACCGGGCTAAAATGGATGTGTCAGCGGGGCTGGTTCCTTCTGGAGGCTCCAGGGGACAATCTGTTGCTTGTCCCTTCCAGTTTCTAAGGCTGTCATCATTCCTTGGCTGGTGGCTGCATTACTCAATACCTGCTGTCATCACGATGCCTTTTCCTCATCTGACATCAAATCCCCCTCTGCTCTCTCTTATAAGGATGCTGTGATGATGTTCAGTGCCCACCTAGATAACCAGGATCATCTCCCATTTCAAAACAGTCATATCTACAAAACCCCTTTATCTCTATGAGGTAACATTCATAGGTGTCAGGGATTAGGATGTGAAAATCTCTGGGGAGCATTATTCATCCCCTGGATTAGGCTTACAGTGTTGGCTCTTCCTTCAGGATGAGTTTCATGCCAAGGTCCTGAACCCAACCAGTGGACGTAGCCTTGACATGAACTGAGAGCATGCCAGTACTGACTTCAGTCAGACATTTTCCCAATATCACTTCCTTTAACCCAAAGCTATAGGCAAGCATTGTTATCACATTTTATAGATGGACAAACCTCTCTCTCCCCCTCCCCTCTGTGAGGTAGAAATGTTGCAGTTGAGTTTACCAGTAAAGGACTGGAGTTCATGGCCCTGCCTTCCTTATCAGTCTAAAACTCCCCTGTGAATCTGACAAAGGTTGCAACCTCACCTTGCCCTATCCCTCCAACTTACTTTTACTCTGGCTGCAGAAACCAGTAGCCATCTTTTTCTTTATGTGACATTTCCTACACTCAGGAGTCTGTCTCTAGGCTAAAATCCAATGTGTGATCTCTCAGGCAATTACAAGGCTCAGCCTGGCAGGCCCCATCAGCAGAGGCTGCCATGCCCATGCTGGACCCGGTGCATAACCATCACACTGCAGTTTTCTGGACAGTTTCTGTCAAAGACAGCCTCCAACCTGCCTCTTCCTTGAGCCCCCAGCTAGCCATGCTCACAGGCACATCTGCCTTCCTGGCCTAGATTTCTCCATTTGGAGACTTCCTTTGGGAGGGGGGCGCTTGTTTGAGGCACTTTTCTCCTCTGTGATTCAGTACCTTTCCTTCCTATCCCTCTCCAATCTTTCTTCCCCAACCCATACAGAGGCAAAAGCTTTCTGTCTGGAGCTCAGTGGCAGGGAGATGATTCATTCCATCTGCATTACATCCATATGACCCTTGCCCCGTGCTCCTCCACAGGGAGGGAAGAATCCCTAGAGAGCCAGAACCTCGCTCTGTCTCTTGCTGGGACTGCTGCAGGAAATGTGTGAAGGCTTGGTGTTACTTGCAGCAAGCCTCACTGTCCTAACAGGCCACCTTAGCACCTGCTCGCTTCGATCAACCTGCGCACACTGCCCTTCTCACTAACACATTCAGGGCCTGCTCACTTCAAATCCCAGTCTGGTCCCCATCAGGTGTCTTCCGTCTCCTCGCTGCTCCTTTACTCATGACTTGTCCCCTCTAGTTTATTGCTCACTTGTACTATCATCTGTTGTTTCTATTTGTTTTATGGAATTTAGTCTTACTTCTCTAAAGTATTTTTTTCCTAAGACAACTCTGTATTATCAAATGTCTTTAATAGCAATTCAAAAAATACTTGAATATACAGTCCATTGATAAGCATCAGAGACTGATTATGATATCGCTCAAGGATTGGAGTATAGACTCACTATAATCACAGTGTGGTGGTCATTTATAGAGCTACTGAAGACCAGTTGAAAACTATCAATCAAGGCATAGTTCCCTTCTCCTGAAATCCCTGTTGTGATGTCATCATTCCATTTGAGGAAGAAACTATTATTGTTTTTTTTTCCCTAAGGCACCTGCTGCATATATGAGAGAGCAGGATATTAAATGCCTGAAAGAGAGATATTCACAGAAAAAGAAAAAAAATTACTAGATGAAAATCCTAGAGCTAGTATCCGAACTCCTTGGAAAGTGATTTGATGTATTGATTAAGGATTAATAAACACCAAAGGCCTCATTTTTTGTGCATGTATATATGCTTAGTAAATAAGCATTCCAAATTCTTCTGACATCATTTATCTCCTCAAATCTTTGAGCAGCAATTAGTCATGCTCACCTTTTCCCACAAGAATTTGTCATAATTATTCCACACATTTGTTTCATTCTTCCAACTCTCAAAGTGACTTCATATAGACGAGTTTTATTATTTTGCTGTCATAGTACTTCATACTAAGTACACATTCAAAAACAAAAGTGAGATGATCAAGAGCCTCTGATGTGGGTGAATTGAGTGAGGTTATTAAGCCTATTTTTGCATAGGAAATCAGTGAGGCTCTGAGAGTTAAAGCGATTTGCCCAGGGATGTAAGTCCAGTAAATACAGGAACTACCACAGGCTTCCTGGCTTCCTGGATCCTAGTTCAATGATGTTCCCAATCCCAAAAAGTTCCCAGGAGACTTTTATTTTCTTTTTGTGGTGCTAGGGATTGAACCCAGGAGCATTCTACCACTGAGCTACACCCCCAGCCCTGTGTGTGTGTGTGTGTGTGTGTGTGTGTGTGTGTGTGTGTGTGTCTCATTAGGTTGCTGGGATTCTTGCAATGTTGCTGAGGTTGTCCTTGAACCTGCAATCCTCCTGATTCAGCTTCCCAAGTATTGGGATTTTAGGAGTGTTCCAGCATATCCAGCTCAAGAGACTAATTCTGATACACAAAATTAATAATTATAAAAACAAGTAATTCAGCCAGATATGATGGTGCATGCCTATAATCCCAGTACTTGAGGATTTCAGGTTTGAGGCCAGCCTCAGCAATTTAGCAAGACCCTGTTTGAAAATAAAAAATAAAATAGGGCTGGGGTTATAACTCAAAGATAGAATGTCCCTGGGTTCAATCACCAGTATAACAAAAAAAGAGGAAGAGAGAAAGAGAGAGAAAAAGAGAGAGAGAGAGAGAGAGAGAGAGAGAGAGAGAGAGAAAGAAAGAGAAAACAAGTAATTTGAATATTATTCTTTAAAGCATGGCTAATTTCTCAAAAACAAAAGGTTTCATTTTGTAGAATGCAACTTAACTAACAACCCTTCACTCAAAGATGATTTATTTGGTGAATCTATCCATCTTTATATTGCATTGGAAGACATCCATGTATGGCAGAGACTAATCTTTCTAATAATCTCTGTAGCAATGTTTTAAAAAATGAAAATGTCAGCCTCAGTCACTCTTTTCCACATGAAGAAAATCTTACTTTCTTTTCTACCACCCTTAACTTTTGCTTATCAACAGCTCCCTTTAGAATACAGATTGTTTTACTTATTGCTTTCAAGCAAAATAATTTGAAGTATAAAGTAAATTTATCTAGCCAAATATTCTCTCCATGCCTCACTTTATCCTCCCACAGAAGGAACAATAACACATTTTCAATAACAGAAATTGTGCTGAAAGCACTTTGTATCTAGACTTTTTTTTCTACCTACAAAAATTTACAATGAAATAAAAGCATCACTTGTTTTCAGTTGTACACACACCCACCCTACAACCTTCAGGTGCTTATTTCTTATTTCTGATTATACGATGATATGAGTCATGAGAAAAGAAAGTCGACTGTGGATAAAGTTGCCCCAGAGACCAATATTCATAGGGTAGAGTCCAGGGAAAATCAAGTGTCAGATACTAATGCAGTCTTTTTTTTTTTTTTTTTTTTGTGGTACCGGTGATTGAACGCAGGGGTGTTCTACCTCTGCGCTACACCCCCGGCCCTATTTTTTATACTTCATTTTGAAACCGGGTCTCACGAAGTTGCGGAGGGCCTCACTAAGGAGAGAGAGAGAGAGAGAGAGACAGGAAGAGAGAGCGAGAGAGCTGAGGCTGGCCACGAACCCGGATCCTCCGGTCTCTGCCTCCCAAAGTACTGGGATTACAAGCGTGCGCCACCACGCCCGGCTAACACTAATGCAGTCTTAATCACCTGCCTAAGATATATTTTTAGAACACCTTTTCCATCTACCACCTCAACTAAATATATATAATGACACTATTTTATGTGGGTTTATACCTCCTTCATGTTTATCCATAGTATTGCCCATGATCCTCAGTGTCCTTGTCCTTGTTCATATCTCTAGACCATGGATTGGCTACCTGTGTGACCATTGGGCCTTGTTTTGTTGATCTATAAAATGGACCACAGGTCTTTCTACTCACACCCCTCCCCCCAATAAGTTCTGCTCTCTCTATAACACTTACTATTTGCCTCTGCTTGGTTTGAATTTTGGGAAGGGTTTGGCCTGGCTTGTGAATTACTTTCTCTTTCAGTTTTGCAAAAAATGGTTTACTACCCAATAACATACTTCCTTGACTGATGATGAACCAAAAACATTATTTTTAAAGGATATTTACTCCCATGGAACACTTGTAGCTAAAACAATTTGCTAACATGGAAGATTTTGGTGCAGCCTGGGAGCCAGACCATGCGTATACTCTTAGGACAGAGTTCCTCACATCTGATGACTCTATGATGGCCATGACTGGGCAGAGTTGAGCCTTTATTGTTTCTGATGGTCTATTTACTATGACAAGTTGCCTAAAAAGGAAGTCTCTTTGGTACCTCAAAGAGGTAAGCACTTAAGATCTTCTACATACTACCTTCACCCATAATTCAGATTCATGAAGAAGAACCTTATGACGAGATTCCAATTAGTCCAGTATTATAATATAAACAACATTAAGAATTAAAATATTAGCTAGGCGTGGTGGTGCATGCCTGTAATTCCAATACTTGGGAGGCTGAGATAGGAGGATTGCAGGTATGAAGTCAGCCTCGGCAATTGAGTGAGACCCTCAGCAACTTAAGAGCCTCAACAAATTAGAGAGACCCTGTTTCAAAATGAAAAATAAGTTCTGGGGGGGAAGTAGAATGCTCCTGGGTTGAATCCCTAATACCAATAAAAAATTAAAGTATAACTCCAATTTAGAGGGCAGAAGCCCTGCTATATTTTATTACAAATCAGTGAGCTCATGAAATAAATTTGATAAAGATCATGTATCTTTTATCATGTGGTGACTAATACTGACAATATCCTTCTGAGACAACAAGTAGTGATGAGTTGCAAGGCACTGTGCTGAATATTTTATCTCCATAATTTTCTTCAATCCTTTAAGAAATATTATTACTGCCACTTCAGAATTTAGGAGCTAAAACATCAAGAGCTTAACTAACATAGTTAAGCTGACACTAGTCTGATTTCAAAGGCCAAGTTCTTAGACACTGTATTGTTCTGGCTCCCTTAGAAGAATAGAATTTATCTTCAGTACTTCCTGCTTGGTCGCCTCCAACCTAACCATCAATTGCAAATCACAGTGGTCCTCAGTCAAGAGCATTGCTCCTATCCATCTTCTGTACATTCCTCTGCAGGCTACAACCATGGTTCTCATAATTTCTGCCTTGGACAACTCAACAGCTTCCTAAATGATCTCTCTACTGCTTATACCACTTTCTCTAATTCATTTTATACATAAACATCAGCTTTATTCTGCTACAGTTCTTCTCACTATTCTATTAAAATTCATGGCTTGAAAAACACATTCCACAAAATTTGAACATTAAAAATATTAATGGTATTGAAAACCTAAGACTGGTAGCATAATATTTATAAGCCAGGAAATTAATTTTTATGACTTTAAGTAAAGACAGTCCTTTTTTAGGCTTTTTAAATGCATTTTATTGGTGCATTGTAACTATACATCATAATGAGGTTCCGAGTGATAGAAATGTACTGCACACAGTACTTGGTGTTTCCCTCCACATCCCACCCTGCTCCCTCCCCTGCATCATACATGCCATTGAGATTTGTGTGGATAATTTTGTATATGCACATAGATAGTATTATTTGAACTTTATTTTGCTGAATCTTCTCCTCATACCTCCCTCCCTTAATCTCCTTCCACTGTTTTACTGGAATCTCTGTCATTTATCTAAAGTCTCTTTTGTTTCCCATTTTTTTAGGCTTTTAAGAACTAGTTAGGAGTCAATTCTCAACATCACAACCCTTAAGTTCCCTAGTAACCTAGTAATGAGAAAAAATTGATCATGTATGAATTGGAAAGTAATAACCCATACTTGTATCATAACAAAAAATAACAAAGCCCAAGTTTGAACTATGTGTGCTGAATAAACTACCTGTGTGATATCAGTTAAAAATCTCAGGTTTCTGTACAAATAATTCCAATGGGCTACTTTTTCCATTGATCGGATATCTTACTATGCAACTTTCCTTCAGAGAGAGAGAAAGAGAAAGAGAGAGAGAGAGAGAGAGAGAGAGAGAACATTTCTATAATATCTCTTTTTTCATAGAGCTTTAGTAATTCATAAAGTGCTTTGTCAGTGCAAATGCCCCTCGACGTATGATGGGGTTACATCTCACCTATGGAACATCCTAGCTTAGCAATGCAGTGCACTGTAGAGTGTCGGTTTTTACCCTGGTGATCATGTGGCTGACTAGGAGCTGTGGCTCACTGCCATTACCCAGCATCATGAAACAGCACCATACCACATATCGCTAGCCCAGGCAAAGATCCAAATTCAAAATTCAAAGTATGATTTCTACCAAATGCATATGACTTTTGCCTATCATAAAGTGGAAAAATCGTTAAGTTGGACCATCTGTATTTGTACCTTTGACAAGAGAATGGTTTTAACAATAAGATTGGCTCTCAAGTCCAGTTTAACTTGTATAGAGTGAATCACCCTTCTTAAGTAAGACAGTATTGTTCAGACCCTTCTAGATTTAAAATCACAGTTCTCATAAAATGCACAACTGCAACAGTCTAAAAGAAGAATACTAGATAAACTGCGAATTGCGCTCTTGCAATTCTCCTCTAACCACAAAGGTATCAAAATAAAATAAAGGGAGGAAAAACAAGACAGAGAAATGATCTCTCAGTCCTACTAAATGTACTGTAATATCCCATGGAGCCAGAAATTCTCTGACTCTGATAAGTAGAATATCGTGAGGTAAGAATGCACTGAAATTTTTCTTCTCTAAGAGAATAAATGATAGCAAGACACATCACTCGAAACAGCTATATTTATGGCATGAGTCAGGAAGGAGCTGGAGTTAAAAGCTCAGAGATGGCTTTGTGATCTAAAATGATTGCCTTTCTCAGACTTGGTTTAGATCTTACTCATAATCCTGGTATACTCATGATAATGCGAAAAATGTTTCCCAAAGAAACTTTCATATGGAATTGTTTGCTTGAGTTTTTCTCAGTTGACCTACTTTTAACTGCTAAGAGGAAGGATGAATACCTGACATACAACTCCTCCTCAGTGTAGTGGCACAGAAAGAGTGCTGGCTTCCCTGTGAGCAGCATGACCATGGGCTTCAGTTTCTTTATCTGTAAAATGGTGAGAATGATTACGTGTATTGTTGTTGTTAGGTTTAGGTGAGCTAATATAAATCTAACATTTGAGAAGCAAAAGATCCTTATTAAGTAAGTGCTAGTGTTCCATTTCCAATGGGGCTTGACACACTCTAGGCATCATGGCACACTCCTGTAATCCCAGTATTTGGGAGGCTGAGACAGGGAGATCACAGGTTCAAGACCAGCCTCAACAACTTTGGGAGACTTTCAGCAACCTAGCAAGACCCTACTTCTATCACTCTGAAACCCATCAAGATGTATGATTATAATGCACCAATAAAAAATTAAATAAATAAATAAATCCAGGTGTGATGGTGCATGCCAGTAATGCCAGTTCTTAGGAGGTTGTGAGAAGAGGATCACAGGTTCAAGGATAGCCTCAGCAACATAAAGAGACTTTCAGCAACCTAATGAGACCCTGTTTTAAAACAAAAAGTAAAAAGAGCTTGGGGTGTAGCTTGGAGGTTGAATACCCCTGAGTTCAATTCCCAGCACCCAAAAAATAAATAAACAAATAAAAATAAATAAATAAGGTGCTAGGGATGTAGCTCAGAGGTAGTGCATCCCTGGGTTCAATTCCCAGCACCCCCCCCACACATATGCACGCACACTAAAAAGCTACAAATTCATCTCTCAAAACAATATTTTCATTCTGACAGGCTCTGAGGATTTATAAGACTGTAAGGAACCCAGGAATACATTTACAAAAGTGGAATTTTGGCACTGTTTCCACTCATATTTATTGAACATCTCTTCCTTGTCTGTAGTAAAAACACAGATATGAATAACGCTATACTTGTAAATGAAGTTAGGACAGAGGGTCTGGCATCCTGACACCTCATTCTCATTTCTCAGGGGATAGCAACAGGATAGCACAAAGCAATGAGGCAAACTTTTGGTAGAAGGAATGAAAGGGTCACACTGCTAAGGGAAGGAAAGAGAAGAGAAAGGTCCTCCTTCCAGGAGACCCTGTAGTTGTAGTTTTTTGGCAGGAAGAAATGGCATTCTGAACCTCATCCTAATCCTATGACCTTGAGCTTTGAATTTTTATTCTTCTCTTTCTTATTTGTACAGAAATCTATCTCTGCAGTTCAGGTTAAGGCATTCATTACAAGATGGCACCATAAAACTTCTAATTGGAGGGTTATGATGGTATTGTGGCTTCCCTAGTATAAGTGTCAGCTCAGATCCTGCATAATTTTATCTGTGAAATGTCTTGGTAATCTTTTCCCACAGTGCACAATTATTCTGGCACATCACATCACGACCCCTTTTGTGAAGGGGTGCAGAAACCCACTGGGTTTCCTCAATGAGAACCAGCCTACATTTGATTAATGGGCTTTGGATCTGTGAACTGTGGGACATCTAAATGAAGAGAATGCAAGATATTTCAATTAGAGTGGCTAATTTTAGCCTTCATATTGCCAGCTTTTGATTTTTTTTCTCATTATAAGCGGTGACCTGAGACACAGATTCTCAATAATTCCTAAGCAGTGATAAATAAATTAGTTGGTAGTGACTGGGTGGGTATAAGACTTCCATAGACACATTAGTCTCAGGAAATGGTATCCAATAGGAGGGACCCATGGAAGTAGGTACCAAATGTGGATCCATTGTAGGGAAGTATCTCTACAACTATCAGAACAGGATGACTCATCCTGTGGATATCTACCAATCTGTCCTCAGTCACCCCAGAGCTCAGGCAATGAACCATGAATATGGTACCATGGTGGTAAGAATGGAATCTATGCATTAAACCATGGCATGGGCTCCCTCTCAATAAGGCTGACCTTCTTACTTCCATGGCTGCCAAACCTGCCAGCACTTATGCTCACACCATCCCTATGGCACCATCACTTGAGGAAGCCAGGCAGAGATACTTGTTCTGAGTTGATATTTGAGATCACTTCTACCCTAGAGAGATAGTGATTCAGCCTTACCAAATTTGATACTGGTCTGACTTCCCCACCTGAAATGTGTCTATCAAAACCACCATTTGAGAGCTTACTCACATGGAATCTTATATAATACTGTATCAGCTGAAAGGATCTATTATACAACAAAAGAGGTATAACAATGGGCTGGGTGTGGTGCCGCACACCTGAAATCCCAGTACTTGGGGAGGCTGAGACAGGAGGATCACAGATTCGAAGCCAGCCTCAGCAACTTTGTGAACCCCTCAGCAGCTTGGTGAGACCCTGTTTCTAAATAAAAAGGGTTGGGGTATAGCTTGGAGGTTGAACTCACCTGGGTTCAATCCCCAGTATGAAAACAAAACAAAAAAATTAAAAAGAGGTATAACAACACATGCCTAATCCACAATATCCATTCAAAAATTGCTGACCTAGTAGAAAAAAATAACTCA
>PVJS01015987.1:23061-38195 GCA_004027185.1 Glis glis
AAAATGTTCAACATCATTAGCAATCAGGGAGATGCAAATCAAAACTACACTGAGATTCCATCTAATCCCAATCAGAATGGCAATCATCAAGAAGTCAAATAATAATAAATGTTGGTGAGGATGTGGGGAAATAGGAACTCTTCTACACTGTTGGTGGGATTGCAAACTAGTTCAGCCACTATGGAGATCAGTGTGGAGATTCCTCAGAAAGCTGGGAATGGATCCACCTTATGATTCAGCAATACCACTCTTGGATATCTTTCCAAAGGGGTGAAAATCAGAGAACTACAGTAATATATGCATACCCATGTTCATAGCAGCACAATCCACAATAGCCAAATTATGGAACCAACCTAAGTGTCCATGAACAGATGAATGGATTACAAAATTATAGGAAATACACACAATGGAATTCTACTCAGCAAGAAAGAAGAACAAAATTATGCCATTTGCAAGAAAATGGAAGGACCTGGAGAACATTATGTTAGGTGAGATTAGCCAGTCACAGAAAGTGAAGGGACATATGTTTTCTCTAATATGTGCAAGCTAGGGAGTATAGAGATACCAGGGGGACTCTAGATAATGGAGGAGAAACCTAACCTCAGTGGAGCCAGGGAGGTGGACTAAGGGAAGGGGAAGGGGAAGACAGGTTCATCAGTGGAAATTCTACTATTGACTATGTGTACGTATGTGAATATAACGTCAACCTCAGTACTCTATATTGGGAAGGGGAGAAAGGGGGAGGCAGGGAAGGGGCACCAAATGCTGAATGCATGTATGCCACTGTCAACATGATTTACATTATGATGTGAGACTATAATGCACCAATAAAATCACATTAATATTTAAAAATAAATAAATAAAAGCTTGGGCCATAGCCTGTAGGTTTGGGATTCTGCCTTACAGGATGCAGGTTATGCATTGATCAAGATGGGAAATGTGTCCCCTGTATTTAGAATGTACAGGTCCAGGAATAAGAAGGCATAAGTAGGATTGACCCCCCTCTCAACATCATGCAAGTGACCTGCTTGAAGAATGTGTGCTTCATGTCTCAACAAAGGCTCTGCTGAATTAGAGGGCCATATTCCCAGTGAGGAAGTAACGATTCTGCTACACTGAAAACTTGACCACAACCCCATCACTGTGGGTGCCTCACGCCAGTAAATCAGCAGGCAGAGAAGGACATAATAAGAGAGCTACTATAATGACAGAATTAATAAGCCTTAATTACCATGAGAAGATGACTTTGCTCCTACACAAGTCAGGCAGAAAGAGCACATCTGAAACTCAGACTAAGTCAGTTGGATATCTCTTGCTCTTATGATCAGAAATAATGGCTAAAAATCAATTGTGGCATTGAGAGTTCAAATAGAGAAAATCAATGAAAGATTCAGTACCTTGAGATGGAGATCCAGACTGTCTCACCAGATAATACAACCTAGACCTGCTGAAGAGCTGTATGAGGGTAAGAGAAATGCAGAATAGATGGCTTCATAGGGAGATGGTATCAAGTTCAACCTTGGAAGCAGCAGGAACCGAAGAGACCGCAGCTGATTTCATTACTCTTTTACATTGCGTCTTTTGTAAATACAAGCTGGCACCCATCTTGAAAGTTCCGTGATGGATTGCACTTAACCAAGGCGTGATCTGAATGGTGGAAGGGGGACTCTCGGACACCTCTAGAACAAAGCCCCACATCCTCATGGCATCAACTCTGATTTCAGTAATGACTGTGACAATTGCCTTCCTTTCCTTTTTTTTTTTTTGTTTTTTTTTGCTTTCTCAAGTCCCACACTTCCACTTACAGCCTAAATAAACTTTTTGCATGCAAACGTTTGCCTAAGGCTCTGTTTCTAGGTAACCCCGGGCTAAAACATAGTATTTAAAACATAGGTTTTACCACGTGGAACTTCTGCATAAAAATCCCAAGTTTTTTATCTCACCCTGTAAAACCCAAATACCTAGACCTAATTTTAAAGTGCTAACAGCTGGGAATGATGATGAACTTCTGTAATCCTAGTACTTGGGAAGCTGAGACAGGAGGATCATAGGTTCCAGGCCAGCCCTAACAATTTAGTAAGACCTTTTGCAACTTGGTAAGACCCTGTTTCAAAATGAAAACCAAAAAGGGCTGGGAGTGTAGCTCAGCAGAAGAATGCCATTGGGTTCAATCCTCAGTAACCCAAAAAAGTTAATTACAAAAATTGCCAACATTACCGTCAACTATGTTTCTTTTCTCTCTCTCTTTTTATTGGTCATTTGGGTTTTTATTTTATTCATTGCTATTTTATATTCTAGGCCTGTTTTGCTTTTGTTATTGTTTCTTAAATTTATTTTAATTGAAAAAATGCATATATTTATGGTTTTACAACATGTTTTAAAATAAATATACATTTAAGTGGCTAAATCAAGCTATATAACATATGCATTATCATTTATCTGTGGTAAAAAAAAACACTTCAAATTTGTTCTACTAGCAATTTTCAAGTATACAATACTATTATCAACTATATCAAGTATACAGTACTATTATCAACTATACTCACCATGTTGTACAATAGATCTCTTGAATTTATTCTTCCTAACTGAAACTTTGTATCCCTTCAATAACACCTCCCTAATTCTTACCCTCCAGCACCTGGTAACTGCCATTCTACTTTGCTTCTCTGCATTCAACATTTTTAGATTCCCCATATGACTAAAATCATGTGGTATTTATCGTTCTGTGCCTGGCTTATTTCACTTAACATAATATCCTGAAGGTTCATCCATATTGTTGCAAATGATGCAATAAACACAGGAGTACAAATGTAGTATATATATCAATTTAATTTCCTTTGGATATATATTATAATTCCATTTTTAATTTTTGAGGAACATCCAAATTGTTTTCTTTAATAGCTGTATGTGATAGTCAGTCTAGGTTGTCAACTTGACCTGATCATGACACACCCAAGATTATGTGATTTTGGGTGTGTAACAGCAGATTAAACAGAAAGCCCTGCCCTGAATGTAGGCAGCAGGATTCTGATAGGTGCGGACTTAGATAAAGAGGGAGAAGCCTCGTAGAGTGCGTGCGACTCTTTCCGAGGAAAACGCATCTGCTCTCGCCTGAGATGGTCGGCCGCCGGCTTCGCCTTTCTCTGAAGAGCTTCTTGATCTTCTCGGCCTCCAGCTCTTGGAACTGAAACTTCACCATCGTTTCTCCGAAGCGCTTCCTGATCTTCACGTCTTGGACTGGGACTGAATTAGTGGTTGCTCCGATCCTAAGACTCCAGCTCTTAGACGGTTCCACCAGCTACTGGTTCCTCTGACTCTCCACGTGCAGTCAGAACCTGGGACTACATTGCTTCAAACTGTAAGCCCATCTGATAAATCCCTTTTTTCAAATATACTCATTCTGTGTATTCTGTTAATCTAGAGAACCCTGTCCAATACACTGTACTAATTTACAATTCCACTAATAGTACATAAGTGTTCCATTTTATTTTTTCTTACTATCTTTATTTATTTTATTACTCTTGATTGTCCCTCCCATTAACCATTTTTTTTTTTTTTTGCGGTACCGGGGATTGAACGCAGGGGCATTCTACCTCCGCGCTACGCCCCCGGCCCTATTTTTTATGCTTTATTTTGAAACCGGGTCTCACGAAGTTGCGGAGGGCCTCACTAAGGGGAGAGAGAGAGAGAGAGAGAGAGAGAGAGAAAGAGCTGAGGCTGGCCGCGAACCCGGATCCTCCGGTCTCCGCCTCCCAAAGTACTGGGATTACAAGCGTGCGCCACCACGCCCGGCCATTAACCATTTTTTAAAATACTTTTATTGGTGCATTATAGTCTTATAGTCTCACATCATAATCTAGTTCATAGTGATAGAGACATACATGTACAGAGCAGTTGGTGAGTTTCCCCCTGGCTCCCTCTCTTCCCCATACATGACACTGAGATTGGCACTGGTATTCTCGCATACATCTATAATGTCAGTGGAAGTGTTTCCTTCATTGATTCTCCCTCTCCTCCCACCCTACCTCTCTTGCTCCATTGGGGTTTCTCCTCCATTGTCTAAAGTCCCTTTTGTATCCCAATTACTCCCTAGCTTCCACATATGAGGGAAAATATATGACCCTTCACTTTCTGTGACTGGCTAATTTCACTTACCATAATGCTCTCCAGGTCTATCTATTTTCCTGCAAATGACATAGTTTTCTTCTTCATTGCTCAGTAGAATTCCATTCTGTGTATATCTCATAATTTTGTAATCCATTCATCTGTTTATGGATACCTAGGTTGGTTCCATAATTTGGCTCTTATGAATTGTGCTGCTTTAAACATGCATATGCATGTATTATTATAATATTCTTATTTCAGTTTCTTTGGAAAGATACCCAGGAGTGCTATAGCTGGATCATATGGTGGGTCCGTTCCAAGTTTTCTGATGACTCCCCACATTGATCTCCATAGTGGCTGGGCTAATTTGCAATCTCACCAACAGTGTAGAAGAGTTTCTATTGCCCTACATCATCACCAGTATTTATTGTTGTTTGACTTCTTGATCATTGGCATTCTGATTGCGGTTAGATGGAATCTCAGTGTAGTTTTGATTTGCATCTCTAAGGATTACATTTTTTACACACCTTCACTAACACTTATCTTTTGTCCTTTTGATAGTAGCTATTCTAACAGGTGTGAAGTGATTTTTATCATGGTTTCAAATTGCATTTTCCTGATGATGGGTGATGTTGAACATTTTTTATATACATGTTGGTCATGTGTATGTCTTGTTTTGAACAGTGACCATTTGGATCCTTTGACCATTTTTTAATTATAGAACCTATTATGTTTCTAATTTCATGGATCAGAGACTATTCGGTGCCTACAGCTAATAGTTATTCTCCCCCTTTCCCTATTGAAAGAATCCTAATGATAGGATAGAAAATTTTCCCAGGTTAAAACCTCCATTGCCTACCTGGCCACACATATACACATAGCCATCTTTGCATCAAGGGGCCTTCAGACACACACACACACACACACACACACACACACACACACACATACACACACCTACCTTCAAGGGAACTGAAGCCATGTGACCTTTAGATTTTTATCCTTCATCTCCCTGGGAGATGGGAGTGGGTCATCCATCTTGAACACAGAGATCATGTGCATTGAAGCTTTAGCCTAAGGTTGATGGAGACAAAGAGTAGAAAGAAACTGGGTTCCCTCTGGTATCAAGGAACTTCCATACCAGCCTCTTTTATATGTGACAATTAAGAGTCGTATTTATTAAGCCACTGTAAATGTGTTTTCCATTGTGCCCAGCTAGACATAACTCTATTTAGTGACTGTTTACTTACTCTACTCCTTTCCTCCTGGCCTCCTGTTTAGTCCTCAGATACATCAAGAAAGCTCCTGCCTCAGATTCTGTACTTACTATCTCCTCTCTCTACAGAGCTTCTCCCCAGATGCCCACATGACTCACACCTTCCCTTCATACAGGTCTTTACCCATGTGCCACCTTAGTAAGATTTTCCTGATGATCTTAAGATCTCCCTCTATCCCCTTCACTTCTATTCATTTATCATGTTCTTCTTTCTAACCATTTATTAGCCTTGATATAGCATACACTTATTTATTTCTGTTATATACTTGTTTATTAAGATCCTTGAGAACAGAAACTTTGCATTATCCACTGCCATATTCCTAAAACTAGGACAGTAAAGAGTAGATAATTGTTACTGAATGTGTGAGTCAACTGGGCAGTGCTAGGATTTAATATTTCAGCAGATGCCCATGAGTTTTCATTGCCCTTTTCAACTTTGATCACTGTTTTAAAAGTACTGACAACAGACTTTTTAAAAAACTTATATAAGTAAATAAAAATATATATAAATATCTCTGATAAATAAATACTCAAAACTCTCAGCAAAATACTGGCAAAATGGATCCAACAACATATGAAAAGGATTATACATCATGACCAAGTAGGAACTATCCAAAGAATGCAAAATGTGGCTTATTGTCCAAAACAAATTAATGTGAAATGTCATAGAAATGTCATTAGAATAAAGAAGAATATCATACAGTCATCTTAATAGATGCAGAAATAGCATTTGTCGAAATTCCACACCTATCAATAATAAAGAAACAGTGAACTGAAATAGAAGGGAACTTCCTTGATTTGATAGAACTGACAAAGAGGAGAAACCCATTCCTGACATCACTAGGTGAAATATATAATGCCTTTTCCTTAAGACAGGAACAAGAAAAGTGTGTCCACTCTTATTAAACATTGTACTGATGAGTCTAGTTATGGCAATTAGGCAAAAGAAATGAAATGTAAGGCACCTGGATGGGAAAAAAATAGTAAACTATCTCTATTCTCAAAAAAACACTCAGAAAAAAAAACTCACTAAAATTATTATAGCCATTAAATGAATTCAGAAATGTTGCAAGTTATGATATCAATATACAAAAATCAATGATATCCCTATATGATTGCAATGAACAACCTGAAAGCAAAATTTAAAAAATGATTCCTTTTATAATTGAATCAAAGTAATAAAATACTTAGAAATAAGTTTTATCAAAAAGCTTAAATCTATTCTCCGAAAAATATGAAACACTGAATGAAATTAAGAAAAATCTCAATAAATGGAAAGATACCCCATGTTTCTGGATTGGAGAATTTAATATGGCAATAGTCTCCAAATTGATCTACAGATTCACCAAAAGCTTTATAAAAATTCCAGCAGGCTTCTTTGCAAGCTGATCCTAAAATACATATGGAAATTCAAGGACCAAAAATAGCAAAACCGATTTTGAAGAAGGACAAAGTTGGAATAAACTCTCAATTTCAAAACCTACTTCAAATCTATAGTAATGAAACAGTGTGGGAGGATGCCTTGTTTAGCACATAAATGGATCTTTGGGTGTGCCAAGATACCTTGTTGTTGTGAAGGGGATAATAAAATGAGGGGAATTGAAACTCCTGGGGGAAATCCTGATTCACCACCTCTATTGAAAAAGGTACACCAAAAATATAGAAACATGTAATCTAAACACCATGAAGATCCTACCATCAAAGAAAAGCACAGGACCAGATGGTTTCCCAGTTGAATTTTATAAAACCTTTATAGAAGAACTAACCCCAATACTCCTCAATCTATTCCATGAAATAGAAAGAAACAGGACTCTCCCAAATACATTCTATGAAGCCAACAATACATTAATACCAAAACCAAATAAAGACAACTCAAGAAAAGAAAACTACAGGCCTATATCGTTGATGAACTTAGACACAAAACTTCTAAACAAAATACTAGCAATGCACATTGAAAACCACATCAAGAAAATCATACACCATGACAAAGTCAGGTTCATCCCAGGGATGCAAGGCTGGTTCAACATATGAAAAGCAATCCATGTAATCCACCACATAAACAGAACTAAAGACAAAAATCACATGATCATTTCAATAGATGCTGAAAAAGCATTTGACAAAATCCAACACCCATTCATGATAAAAACACTGCAGAGAATCAGAATAGAAGGAACATATCTCAACATCATAAAGGTAATATACAATAGGCCCACAGCCAACATCACATTGAATGAGAGAGTTCCCCTTAAAAACAAGAACAAGACTATCACCACTCCTTTTCCATATAGTACTAGAGACTCTAGCCAGAGCAATAAGGCAAGAGAAGGAAATCAAAGGAGTACCAATCGGAAAAGAAGAACTGAAACTATCTCTATTTGCAGATGGCATGATATTATACTTAGAAGACCCAACAAACTCAACTAAAAGGCTCATAGAACTGATCAACAAATTCAGCAAAGTGTGTGGATACAAAATCAATCTTAAAAAATCAGAAGCTTTTCTATATGCCAAACATAAATCCACTGAAAAAGAAATCCAGAAAACATTTCCACTCACAATATCCCCCAAAACAATAAAATACTTAGGAATAAACCTAACCAAGGAGGTAAAAGACCTCTACAAGGAAAATTATAAAACCTTGAGGGAGAGAGAACCAATCAACATGTCAGGAAATTGGATCCCTCAGAGAAGAGTAGCCAGTGAGAAATTTAGAGTGGCAGGAAAACCAAGGCAACTTAAAAAGTGAGGGATGTCTTATGTTTAATTTAATGTTGTTATGTATTGTTATGATATAAACTACAAAGCTTCGATAAAGTCTGGAACATATGCAAAGTTCTTGCATGGGTGTGGTTTTGTAGAAAGAGATAATCCCAGTGAAAAATCGAATCATCAGAGGAGAAGCCAGGAAGAGATTCTGGAGACAGAAGCAACAGGAAAACATAAGGCAGCATCATCTGCAGAAATCATGGGACTGGGACCAAATATCTTAACAGAATTTGAAAAAGGAACTACAAGGTAATATGTTAGAGATTTCAAATGGCAGAGTAACTTCATCTAACATCTATACCACAACTGCAATGTTCGCTTGAAAATAAAGACCTGCTGAACACAATTCAATCTTTCTATGAGATTTTAAAAGATCTTCAAGATCTTGCTTGGATTTTGCCATTATGGAGAACATACAAGAGTGCTTGCTAATAAAGCAATTCTCATTTCATAGAATACTCTTCCTCTTTATTTTTTTTCCAGTTAGGCATAGAATTGTGCTGCCTGGTTTTCATCTCAGAATAGTTTCTCATATATTCTTCTGTTGATTAAAAATTATGTTGCCAAAAATAACTTTTCACCTTTCATATTTAAAAAACAATGCATCAATTATGTCATATTACTCTGATATGACCTGATATTTTCCATGAACAAATTGCAATCAAATCCTTTAATGACATTTTAGAATCTGAGATAAAATGAATTTGATCCAAAAGGGAGTGTTCGAATGCAAGCACATGCATCTATAAAATGTCATGAACCCCAGGGTAATTGTTTTGGGGATCAGAATTATTTACGTTGGTGGAACAATAATTTCTTAAAGCTTATAGAATTATGACTAAAGATTTACTTTAATTTTATAAAAGCATAATTGTTTTGATTTTGCCACCATATGGCAGACAAAATAATCCTTATCACTGTCTAAATAAAAACTTTCATTCTCTATGTCATGAGGTGGTAAGATTGACATTTCACTATTTACCATATATTACAGCTTCTTGCACTTCTTTTGAACTTCTGAGAAAAATGAAAGAAACTCTGCCTCAAAACTTAGCACCTAATTGTTCCCTGTATAGAACCCACCCAACATGACCATCTTCTTGTCTCCTTAACCTAGGTCAATTATATTCCTTTGGACCCAAGAAGTGACAGTCCTGGAGCCAGTCTTGATTTGTCTTTCTCTCCTCACCTCCTTCACTTCACAGATCTCATTAATGCCATCTCTTTGACTGTCTCTTAAAACTGACTGACTAGAGCATTATTGCCAGAAGTAGCTTTTAATAGACATGTCCATCATAACACTGTCTGCTGAAATACTTCTAGTGAGGGTGTGAGGGACAACAGGTATGTGGGAACTCTATATGTTTGGCTCAATTTTGCTGTAAAAACTAAGCAGCTCTAAAAAATTAAAATTTAAAACTCACCATGAAGCCAGGCATGGTGGCACACGCCTATAATCTCAGTACTTGGTAGGCTGAGACACGTGGATTGCAGGTTTGAGACCAGCCTCAGCAACTTAGCAACACCCTGTTTCCAAATAAAAAATAAAATAGAGCTGAGGGTATAGCTAAGAGGTAGAATGCTTCTGAGTTCAACCTCCAGTACAAGTAAAATAAATGAATAAATAATAAATAAATAAATACATAAAATTAAAAATAGATATCACCATACATGAAACATTCTGATGCTACTGCATTGTCCACAGATAATCTCAGATCCATAAGGTAGAAGCCTACTTCTTTGGCCTTCCCTCTCTCTACCATCTCTAGTGTCTGGCCTTGCAGAAGCACAGATACCCAGACTACTGAGCACTGTGTCCTCTTCTTTCCCAGCATCCTCTGCTTAATGCTCCTCTCCTCTGGCTCTCAGGAGGCCATCATTCTTGCCAATTTGCTTGGAGCCAGTCACTCCTTCCCCCACTCCTGTTGTGCCAAATAGATCCTCCAGTGTAACAAGTACTTCATTGCATAATTATATATTCACACATTTGACTTTCTCCCTGGCCGCCTTTGACACCAAGACTCAGTCTTATTTACATGTGCATTTTCCAATGTCTAATTTTATATCCTTTTAATTAAAAAAAATCAATGTTTAATGAATAAAGAAAGCCCAATGAGGCCCAGCTGCCAATGTAGTTTTTTGTCTCTGTAAGTCCCTTAAAATCTTCCCCCCTCTCCTTGAGGCCTCCTTATCCTTTAATTCTTAGCAGACATAATATTTAATCATATTGAGAAAATTGGGACATTAATATGTGTCCTCTCTCACAAGTCACCTCTCTTCTACAAACTTGTTTATGTTAGTATCTTTCCTCATGTGAACTCTATTTATTGTCCCAAACCATCCACTTCAGTTTCCCTACTACCTCAGCACTGGATACATGTGTGTTCATTATATGTAACTAAATATAATTCCCTTACATATAAGTAATACCAAAATAGCCATATAATTACTATTTTTATGTTTCAATAGTTTGTCATTTTAAAAAAGAAAAGCTATAAGATGGCAGTGTTATTTTTCTGGCACATATAATCTAATTAAACTATTTCTGGATTGAGTTATATTCCTATTTTTGATATTTCAAGGTCAGTATATGTGGTCAATTCAGATATTCCATCTAAATAAAAGAAGGTACTCTGAAACACGTCCTTTCTCAGGTGAACCAGAACACTAACTTTTTGGAAAAGGTTTTTTGTTATTTTTTGCATTTTCTAACAGATTCACTACTGATGTTCAATACAGCAATAGAAACATGGCTTTGATTTTTTTAAGTGCAATACATTAAGTTCATCTTATCTCTTCATAGAAAAGCTATTTTTTAAAAATCCATTTTAAGTATTCACTAATAGAATTCTTCCTAATGTCCACATATATCTGACTAAGGTAACCATAATATCATCGCTGGTATTAAACTAGCACAAATGAAGGAAGGCAGGAAACAAAAATGTCATGACTTTAAACTATAATTGTATTATTGGCAATTATAACTGAGAAGAGAGACTGCAGTGTAAAAGGAAATGTCACTGTTTTGCACCCTTCTATATTATTCAAATGCTTTACAACAAGTGTGTATTTTTGTAGTTAACATAAATAAAAATATTAAATAATGTGTGTGTTAATTTACTTATATTTAAGGGCATAGTTTTAATATATTTTCTCCAGTCTGAAAACCATATTTCCTAATAACTAGCATTTTGCACAAAAATGTGAATTGGAAAAATCAGACTTTATGTGACTCTTCCACTTTGCTTTTCTTGCTGTAATCTCATGTTATACCTCTGACCCACTCAAGGCATCCCTCTGTCCACTGCTACTCTCCTCCCATACAACAAAACTTCCTATCTCAGTCAGTGTTTTCACTGCTACAATCCAAGGCAACTGACCACACAACTTAGAGGAAGGATGATTTATTTGATCATAGGTTTTTGGAGATCTCAGAGTTTCTGTCCATGTCAGGCCGGGTTGCATCTACGGAGCTCAGGATATGGTGGTGGGAAGGGAGAAAGGGAGAAAGCAAGGGCTCTGCTCTCACACCATGGAAGCTGGGAGCAAGAGAGCAAGCAAGCAAGGGGATTCAAAGACAAAAGCACAGTCCCTAAGGCACATCCCCAGGGGCCCACCTTCTCCAGCCATACGCCACCAGCCTAGGTTACATCCAGGTTGCAGTAAATCCATCACAATGGATTTATCTATTGATGAAATCATAACCTTCATGACTCAATTACATCAACTTTGAACATTAAAACATGAGCTCTTCAGGGGACATTCTATATCTAACCACAACACTTCCCCTTCCTCTCTCTGAATTCCGATTCACTCAGTGCCATAATTTCAGTTAGTGTTCACTAAAGTATCCTAGACAAATATAGGCATATCATGCTTTGCACTGTTCTAATCAGCACAAATTTCAGGTTCCACTGTATAGTTAAATAATAGCAGCCACCAAAGACATGATTCAGTTTCATTTATCGCAATTGCATTAACCCTGGGTTAACTGCACAAAGTACACATTTTACTGCTAACATCTCAGTGCACAAATTACTATGTTAATAACAAATGTGCTTTTTGATCAGTGACCAATCACATCACTTCTCTCAGATTCTCTAAATCATCAGTCACTGCACATCTGTCATTCAGTTCATGCACAGGCAGCAAATGCGTTAGTTGTGTCGCCTCCTTGTCTCCCAGTAATAAACCTACATGGCATTTTACAAAAACAAGGAAACTGGTCAACAAAACAGAAGCATAACAAAGAAATGAAAAATGATAACTCTGAAGGAAAATTTGAATCCAGCATAAATAAAGTTAGAGAAGAAATAGCTGACCATGGGAATGTTGACGCTGCTGTTCTTCAGAAACTCTAGGTATGTAGTAGGAAGAACTTGTTGACATAAATGAGGCAAATGGTTGATTATAAGAAAATAAAGATGTCCCAGAGAAAGTGACACTGGTGAAAATCTTCATTTTGTCAGAAAAAACAGAAATACTTCTCATAATTGACAATGCAAAGGATAAAATGATGAAAGCTAATCCAGATCTAGAAAGGAGTATGATGATCTGCCAAGGGACAGAGGAGATAACAAATTATACAAGAGGCAAGCACCCTTCAAACTTCTCTTGATAAGCATTTTTTTTCCCACAAAAGAGAAAACATTTTTTTCTTTTTCTTTCTTTCTTTTCCTTTTCTTCTCCTCCTCCACTTCCTCCTCCTTCTTTCTTCTGCAAACCCCAACCCAAAAACATTTGAATTCTTATTGTATCTAATGATTTAAAATTTACTGTTCTAAATAAACATGAGTTTAATTAGTTTTACCTTTTACTGTCACTATATATTTATAATAGACATTAAGAGTTTTAGTGACTTGACAAATGTTTTTAAGAGTTGTGGAATATTTCCCATTGATTTAGATCAGTGCATGGTTTTAGTGCTTCTCATATTTCAAAACTGTTCAAACTATGAGATCATGTGTTTGAAACACATTGTCTGCATTACAAATTGAAATGGAAGCATCAAGAAATGATGGGAAACAATGGAACTCAATGGAGCCCCGGTTTTCTGACGCTTGTCCATTCATTTTGTGACCTTTACTTTTTCACTTAACCACTTAGCTATAGGTTTCCCATTTGTACAACAGAGATGCTGGTAATACCTACCTTATAGCATGGTTGTGAAGATTAAAGGTAAAAGGAAATGGAAACAGTAATTTACAAAGCATACTATAAGTATTTTTTGTTATTAAGGGAGACAGAATTGGAGGTTAATTATTGTCCCTTTGCTCATATTCACATTCTAAACAGGACAATTAGTAACATAAAACCTCATCCAAAGAAATGAACCTTAAACAAGAAGTTTCAAACAGTATTTTAGCAACTAGCACAAGGTATTTAAAAAGAGAAATCATTCCTGGAACTTCTTACGTTCTAGGTGACTTTACTCTTTAAGTATAAATTTTATTAACTGGTATTTAAACTATTACCATATATAAACTTAGTTCTTATAATATCACTTAGATTCCAAACCTTCTGGAGTCTTTTTCCAAACAATAGCTCACTATTGCACCCTTGAATCATTTCACTGATTCAGTAAACTTAGGCTTTGAGGAACTAATATTAATTATACTTAAATAGCAAAAAGAAATATTGAAAGGAGGAAAGGAGAAAAATGTTTGATTCACTTCAAAAAGGATATTTGAAATTTACTTTGAAATTCCCAAATTTTCTGGGGGCCTAACAATTTCAAAACTGACATTGAGTGATAAGGTTGTATAAATACAGCAAAATGTCTATGTGTCAGTTTGGGGAGAAGTGAATGATCTAGGTTGACAATAAAATATACAAATGGGCCTCAGGTCATACTAACTTCATTTGCAAACTCTGATGCTGGTCTGAAAAGCATACAAACAAACCCTTATAATAGGGCCAGTCCTTGATTAAGTAATAAGGTCAAAAAGGTCAAAGCTACCTTTCATGCCCCAATTTCATGGTTTATACTCAGGGTCAACTCTAGGTGGGTCCTAATAGATCTGAATCCTCAGACAGTTGGCTACTCCCAAGACAGCTTCATAAGGGAGGTAAAAGATATATCCTTGATGAATGATTAGTTTTTACTACTGTCTGGGGATTTGAACAAAGGCCCCATGTGAACCCTGTGTTGTCATCTAATCTGGATTCCGCTCCAACCCAAAACTTAACCAGAAGCAGACAGAATGGCTTTAGTCCTTTTACCCAGACTTTCAGTCTGATTTGGTCCAGGAATCCTCATCTTGCCTCTTTGAAATCTTTGATTCAGGAATCCTTATCTTGCTTTAAGAAGGGACATGGGAAAGGTAAATCGAAGAAAACAGTGTTTTAATCTAAGACCCAGAAGACAACTCACTTATGCCACCCACACGTCTTGCCTTCCTTTCCTCCACTCCAAATTCCAACCTTTGAGGCTATGAGGGTGCAGTGTGCAGCCCTGACTCTCACCCCAAGCAGGAGACACACCAGTATTCATTATGCACAAGCTGAGAAAGAGTGACAGAGAGCCAATCTAAAAGCAACATACTATGAATGAGAAATGACCAGATTACAGAAAGAAAGTAAAACCACACAGTCAAAAGAGCATACAAGTGGCCAATAAATATATGAAAAAATATTCAACATCATTAGCAATCAGAGAGATGCAAATCAAAACTACACTGAGATTTCACCCAATCACAATTAGAGTGGCAATCACTAGAAACACAAATAATAAATGTTGGCGAGGGCCGGTCGTGGTGGCGCACGCTTGTAATCCCAGTACTTTGGGAGGCAGAGACCGGAGGATCCGGGTTCGCGGCCAGCCTCTCTCTCTCTCTGTCTCTCTCTGTCTCTCTCTCTCTCTCTCTCTCTCTCTCTCTCTTTCCCTGTCTCTCTCTCCCTCTCTACTTAGTGAGGCCCTCTGCAACTTCGTGAGACCCGGTTTCAAAATAAAGTATAAAAAAATAGGGCCGGGGGCGTAGCGCGGAGG
>PVJS01015988.1:0-38093 GCA_004027185.1 Glis glis
TAGCGCGGAGGTAGAATGCCCCTGGGTTCAATCCCCGGTACCACAAAAAAAAAAAAATGCTAGTGTGTGTGTGTGTGTGTGTGTGTGTGTGTGTGTGTATGTGTGTTCATTTGTGCTGTGCTCCCACTATTCTGGTAAAAAATAAAATGCACAGACATGTACAAACCATGAACCACTAAAAAAAATCCTAATAACCCAATCAAGAAATGGGCAATTGATCTAAATAGACACTTCACAAAAGATATACAAATGGCCAATACATACATGAAAAAATGTTCGACATCTTTAGCAATCAGGGAGATGCAAATTAAAACTACACTGAGATTCCATCTAACCCCAATTAAAATGTCAATCATCAAGATGTCAAACAACAATAAATGCTGGTGAGGATGTGGGGAAATAGGAACTCTTCTGCACTGTTGGTGGGATTGCAAATTAGTACAGCTGCTATGGAGATCATTGTGGAGATTCCTCAGAAAACTGGGAATGGATCTACCATATGATTCAGCTATACCTCTCCTGGTTATTTTTCCAAAGGGACTAAAATTGGAATATTATAGTAAATATGCATATCCATATTTATAGCAGCACAACTCATAATAGCCAAATTATGGAACCAAACCAGGTGTCCATCAACAGATGAATGGATCACAAAATTATGGGATGTACACATAATGGAATTCTATTCCGTAATAAAGAAGAATAAAATTATGTCATTTGCAGGAAAATGGATGGACCTGGAGAACATTATGTTAAGTGAGATTAGCCAGTGACAGAAAATGAAGGGTCACATGTTTTCTGTCATCTGTGGAAGATAGGGAGTAACTGGGATATAAGAAGGACTTTAGATAAAGGAGGAGAGACTCTAATGGAGTGAGAGAGGGATTTGGGGATGGAGGAGAATGGAGAATTAATGAAGGAAATAATTCCACTGACATTATGTACATATGTGAGAATATCAATGCCAATCTTAATATTTTGCATGGGGAAGGGGGGAGTGGGGAGGGAGCCAGGGGAAAAATCATGAAGTGTCATGTGCAGGTATGTCGCTATCACTATGAACTACCTTATGATGTGAGACTATAGTGCACCAATAAAAATGTAGAAAAATATGAAAAATAATAAAAGACACAAATTGTATAATTTTGGTGACACTACATATGCATTGCATGCTCTTATATTTAAACTTAAAATGGCACTGCCCCATATAACATTAGTGGCAAAATTCATGTTAATAATTTAAGATTTTAACTTTACTCAGAATAACACTAAATTACAAATAAACATAGTGATAATTTTAGAGAGACTGTAGAAGAAGGGAAAGCACTTTGTGTTTTATACCTTTGATGATTTTTTTCCTGCCTTTTGAACAGAGGGGTCCCACAGTTTTTTATTTTTACTGAGCCTCACAAATTATGTAGCTGGCCCTGCTACTCCATTACTTCCAACTCCCATTTGGGATTCCATATTGTATTGAATTTATTACCCACCCTCCCATTTTAGTCCACTGTTTTGTCGCTGTGACCAAAATACCTGATGAGAACAACTTAGAAGAGGAAATGTTTATTTGGGCTCACGGTTTCAAATGTTCAGTTCCTGGTTGGCTGGCTCCATGGCAGACACATGATGGCTAAGTATGGTGGAGAAAAGCTGCTCAACTGATGGCAGCTGAAGCAGAGAGAGACACACAGACTGACAGGAGGTGGCCATGGACAGATATAGTCTTCAAGGCCACACCCTCAGTGACCCACCTCTTCCCCCCGTGCCACGCATCTGATCCTTCCTGCATTGGGGAACATGCTTTCAATACATGATCTTTTGTGGCTTGACAGGTGAGTGCTCAGGCCATCTGACGCATGGACTCAGTGCTCCCTCTCTTCCACAATTTGGACATAGTGTAAACCATGGCTGGTGGAGCCCAAAGAGTAGTTCAACCCTGGGGGAAATTCTCCCAATTTATCACTTTTCAACAATTTTTAAAGGCAATATATTTACATGACCATTGCTAGGACCATGGGGAAAAGTTGTCTGAGGACCCCCCGCCACATGAAACATTCAGTTGAAATATATCCATGTTTAAAATGTGAGCGGTATGTATGCAGGACACTTTTTTGAGTACAGAGATTCCAGTGGCCTAACGCAGGGGCCAGGATGGAGTAAGTCCACTGCAGAAGAGTTAAGAAGAAAGAAATCTTGGGCCTCCTCTTGGTTCCAAAATTAGTGACAGGTAGAATGATGAAAATGCTGCCCTTCCCACTTTGCTGTTTCCTAATTTTTTTCATTGGGAGAAAAAAAAATGAAGGAAAAGAAACAAGGGTAAACCAACAGAGTTATGCAGATGTAATAAGAGGAAAAATGTCTCTTCTCCTTTTCATTTTAGGACTTTTTGATAAGAACGATGAGTGATTGGATATGGGAGATGAGGACTTAGATAGACCTGCTCTGCTTGATGGTAGTGGGTGAAGGGGAGTGGGGAGGGAGAGGAGAGAAGAGGAAGAGATGAGAGAAAGGGGAAGAGAAGAGAGACTGGCCTGCTACAACAGGGAGGGAAAAGGAGGAGACCTCCAAAGGCAATTCAGTAGATTGAGATGTTGGAGAAATGTCAAAGGCCATTTTTCAAATGGTGATTGATGGTTTTATGATAAAATTCTCTCCATTCATCATAAAACAATTCTACAGTTTCTGGTGATGTTTTGGTGGAATTGACTTGGGCTTGCCAGGGAGGCTAGGTCTAGAGTAAGATTGAAATAGGGAAGAATGAGTTGAAAAGAAGCTCTGAGAAGAGGATTAGGGAACAGCCAACACCAGCTTGAGTTATACAGAGTTTAAAAGATGTTCTTCAGTATTGAAAAGGACAGAAAAAAAAAATCGCTCATTTCCCACTTAATAATCTCTGCCTTTCTGATAACTCTTGGCTCTTCAGGTTGACTTCTTTCCGGGCACAGAATCAAGTTTCTTCATTCCTTGGTTCCTCTCCAAAGGGAAGAACTAAGTCAAATTTTACCATCCAGCGTTTTGCGCAGCTAGTGGAATCCTTGGAAAGATGATAAAAAGAAATGTCAACAGAGATATGTGGCAAAGGCAGGGGCATCTTCATTCTAAGGGGAAAGCCTGCTTCCCTGGCCACCCTCGATGGCCTGCTTCCTGCATGCTAAGGATAGAACACCAGGGCTTTCCTCACACCTAAGCCCTGACTGCCCACTCTGGAGGACTGAGTCTCTACTCCAACTTAAGTTCTGCCTTTAAATAATATGTTTTGGCCATTCTTTCAACATACTGGTATTATTATTAATGTAAAATATTTGCTGCTTCTTTTAAATTACTAAGTTTAAGCTGAAATTCCCATCATCATAATAATAAGTGAGGTGAAAAAAACCCTTTCTCTGAGCTGCCTTTGTGTTTTGAACTTTTACACAGCATATCTCATGTATGAGATGAATCATTTTTACTCTAATGGGAATCCCAGGCAATTGCTCACAGTACCTGCCTATGTTGACTCATAGGACAGAGGCCTTCACACTTCAGTAGCCTCGCCTGCCTCTGTGTCATGAATAAACCACTTGTGTGTGTGTGTGTGTGTTTTAATCATGTATGTTTTCTGGTCTCCAGCTTTCCTTTTCTGGTCAGTCCATCACATGCAGACAAAGTCAGCTTCCCACGACACAAATTATGTCATGCTATTCCCTGCTCGGAGACCTTGCAAGATTCCCCATGGACTTCAAAGAATCTTTGAACAAGCATTCAAGGCCTTTCTTTTTTTTTTTTTTTTTTTTGCGGTACCGGGGATTGAACGCAGGGGCATTCTACCTCTGTGCTACGCCCCCGGCCCTATTTTTTATACTTTATTTTGAGACCATGTCTCACGAAGTTGCGGAGGGCCTCACAGAGAGGGAGAGAGAGAGAGAGAGAGAGAGAAAGAGAGAGAGAGAGAGAGAGAGCGAGCGCTGAGGCTGGCCGCGAACCCGGATCCTCTGGTCTCCGCCTCCCAAAGTACTGGGATTACAACCGTGCGCCACCATGCCCAGCTATCATTTGTGATATTTGATAAAAATATAAATCTTTCAACAACACCTCAGATCCAAATCAGGATTTTGGTGAATGGGATATTAAAATCTAAAGACTAAGAAAGTTACTCACATATATCCTATATATCTTAGAGTTTGAATTCTCCATGTAATTGACATTAAAAACAATAGCATGTGCCTTATTAATAATATCTGTTTTATTTCAGTAATCTCTGTACCACCTAAAATTTAATATTCTGCCAATGCCTAGTGTATACTGTATCTTGCATTGGGCATACATTGGCTAGAATAGATGTAGTTATTCAAAACTTATTATTGATTGAAAGAAAGAGAAATGATAAAAACATATTTACAGATATTCCCAAAGATAAAGGAAACATGCTAGATGTGGAGGTTTTGGGGGGATTCAGTGACCAGAACTGGAAATGTTTGGTCTTTGAAGTCTTTAGGGAATTAAACTTTTTTGAGGAGAAAAAATCATTCCAAGTTTAGAAATGCATGAAAGTGAAGCATGTAAAAGATTCATGATCAGCCGGGCGTGGTGGCGCACGCTTGTAATCCCAGTACTTTGGGAGGCGGAGACCGGAGGATCCCGGTTCGCGGCCAGCCTCAACTCTCTCTCTCTCTCTCTCCCTGTCTCTCTCTCTCTCTCTCTCTCTCTACTTAGTGAGGCCCTCCGCAACTTCGTGAGACCCGGTTTCAAAGTAAAGTATAAAAAATAGGGCCGGGGGCGTAGCGCGGAGGTAGAACGCCCCTGCGTTCAATCCCCGGTACCGCAAAAAAAAAAAAAAAAAAAAGAGATTCATGATCCTCGATCAAGTTAAGAGTCCATCTTAGTATGTGATGGGAAGGAAGAGAAGTTAGGCATGAGGAAGAATGTGAACCTCAATGAGTAGAAGTGTTAGAAGTGTGCAATTAGGGAATTTTGATGGGGAATTCATTCAACAATTATTTATTAGATTCAATTTGTGACACAATATAGTTCCAAGAAATATGGTTGTCCAATTACAATAACCAATATTCACTCAACAGATATTTCTTGGACTCCTTCTACATGTCAATTACTGCTATAGAAGCAACAATTCAGCTCCTAGTAAAAATATGCAAAACCAACCCCTGCCTTTGGCAGTAAACATTGAAACTATCTCCTAACATCCTTCCCACCCTTTCTCCACTCACAGCAGAGATACAGTGCAAGGAGTTTCCTGCTACTCAAGGGGTGGACCAACTGGGAAACCAGTTACCAAATCTTCTCTTGCCAACACTTTCTTGAGAAAAAGGGCTTAAGAATTAGTTCTGAATAATCAAATGAGTAGACATATTTGCACGAGGCTAACAAAGGTACAGGAAAAAAATTCCTCCTTCCTGTTGGACAAGAAGAGGCATGTGACCCCAATTTCTGACACCAGGGGAGCTATCTTAAGATGAAACTAATACTGTTCTTGAAGGAAAAGTGATATGGAAAGATCCTACTGAACCCGCCATCCCAGAAACATGTACTGTGTCTGGTCTTTTTCTAATATGAATGGATTCATCTCTATACTGTTTAAGCTTGAAATAATTTTACATGCAGCCAAATACATATTAACAGATATATGTTCATAGCAATATTTAGAGGTCTACTAGCCCCTTAACAACCTTGTTCAGGAGGAATAGTTCCTGCTAATAAAAACAGAAAAGGAAAAACCTGGAAGCAAAGAAATATCCAAGCATGAACCTTTGGGATTCAGAAATATACAGTATGGAAGCAAACTAACAGTCACTGCATATCTTCTTTTTTTTTTTTTTTGTGGTACAGGGGATTGAACCCAGAGGCGTTCTACCTACGAACTACACCCCCGGCCCTATTTTTTATACTTTATTTTAAAACCGGCTCTCACGAAGTTGCGGAGGGCCTCACCAAGTAGAGAGAGAGAGAGAGAGAGACAGGGAGAGAGAGAGATAGAGAGAGCTGAGGCTGGCCGCGAACCCGGATCCTCCAGTCTCCGTCTCCCAAAGTACTGGGATTACAAGCGTGCGCCACCACGCCCGGTGCCAACAGTCACTGCATGTCTTCTATGTGTCAATGACTCTGCTAAGAACTTCAAAGATTATCTAATTTTAATTTTTATAACACCTATGTGAATTCAGTATTATTGTCCTCATTTTACAGATGAGCAAATAAAGCCCCAAAGAGTTCAAAAAATTCATCCCAGGTTACATGTGCTGGACATGGATTCAAATTCAGATTTTTGGTCAACAAATTCTATGTTCTTTCCTCTTCACCCAAAACTACTTTATGCAAGACAGAATTTCCTATGTGTGGGGACTCATATAGGGATGACTATCAGAAATGTGTAATTTGAGAATTTAAATGTGAGAACATTAGACGAGAACATGTGAATCTTAGGGGCTGAAACAATAGTGTGGTAATGGTGAAAGCAATGAGACTTCGAGGAATAAAGGTCGATGAAGTTTGACCAAATGGTATCAGTGGGAATTTTAAAAGCAGATTTGAGTGCATGTTTGGGAAATAGTAGCATATCACACAAGCATCACAAGTGAATCTTTGGGGAAGTCCAGAGAAGGATATGATAATAGGAGAAGCTAGCTAAACAGGATGAAGGGTATGAGAAATATCGGCTGGACTATAAGCAAAATCATATGCTAGGTGCCTGGAAGAAAAGCTTAGAAAGAATACGAAGAAAGCCTGTCAAAATGAAAAATGGACTAATTCATCATTGCACGTTTGGACTCTCATATTTAAGACATAAAGCAGTGACCTAGTTGTACTAGGTTAATGCATCTATCCATTTGTACATAGAAGTGCCTGGGAAAATCTGAAATTTGGGAGGTTGGTTGATATTGGAACTTCAATTCTCTTGCACTTCCAATAAATAAATTTTCTGTTGTTTGGAGGGGAAGGAAGAGCATAAGGAAACATATTTGGTGCCTATTAAAGGGTAGCTCCCACTAACTTCACATGTAGCTCTTGATCCATCCGTGTTGTATAGATCTCAGAATGAGGGGTCAGATAAAGTCTGCAGAGAAGTGATGGATGTTTAATCTTCTCAATAATCATGTGGAGTTATTGTTTTTGATTCTGTCTTGAAATTGAAAAAAGGAGGCTTAGAGGTATTAAATAGTCATAGACTATATCACTTAAGATGGGTGGAATTAGGATTGGACTGTAAATTTGCACGACTCCAGATCCTTTAGACCTTTCACCCAAATTTTATTTATGTATGTATTTATGTATTTATGTATTTATTTTTGTACTGTGGACTGAACCCAGGGGCATTCTACCTCTGAGCTACAGCCCCATCCCTATTTTATTTTTTTGTTTTGAAACAGGGTCTAAGTTGCTGAGGGTCTTGCTCACTCGCCAAGGCTGACTTCAAACCTGTAATCCTCCTGCCTCAGCCTCCCGAGGACTGGGATTACAGGCATGCACCATCATCCCTGGCCACACCAATTTTATTTTAAATAGTTATTCTATAAAAATAAAAAAACATGAGACATAAAAGATTAAAAAAAAAGAATAAATAATACCAGATATTTACTCAAAACAGACACTTCCAATAGCTCAGTCACTACACTCTTCAAAGAACTTTCTCATTGATGTTTACAAATACAGGTACCCCTTCACTTACAGTGGGGTTACATCCCAATAAATCCATTGTAAATTGAAAATATCACAAGTCAAAAATTTATTTATTATACCTACCCTACCGAGCATTGTAGCTTAGCAACACAGTGCGCTGTGACTGGGAGCTGCAGTTTGCTGCTGCCGCCCAGCATTGGGAAAGTCTCTTACCGCATATGTTAGCTTGGGAAAAAAATCAAAATTCAAACTTCAAATTTCAAAGTACCAGAATGTGTATTTCTACTGAATGTGTATTGCTTTCACATCATCTAAAATTCAAAAACATAAAACTGTCCCATCTAACCATGGTGAGGTTTGGACCGTCTGTACAACATTGTAGGTATTTTGCAGGCCTCTGTAGATTAACAGAGATTAAACTCACCCTTCTACCTTAAATAACTAGAAAATAAGGCAAAATCTATAGAACAATGGCTTTCGAACACTAGACGATAGGCAGCACAGGTCAGTGATTCCTGAGAAAAGAGAAACGAATGAGGTGAGTTTCAATTATCCACCCAGAGAGAGGTTCTAGGACTCTGTACGGGGAGAATGAACCTGAGAGAGCTTGGAGGTCTTGTTGAGTTGAAGAGACAGAGCTGGTAGCTGGGGTCAGCCACAGTAGCTGACATGTGAATGACAGAATCAAAGCAGAAAGATCTGGACAGAAAGAAAATTCCAGAGATTGCAGAGGCGCTCTTTGGCTGAATGCTATGCATATATTAGAGGAAAATATCTTAATCCATAGTGGGGGGGAGCACTGGAAAGAAATATATGGAAAAATTTCCCCAAAGCTCAGACATGGCTCAGAAGGTATTACATTAGTAGTGAAGAAAAATTATCTCTAGATTATAAACTATTCTGGATGCACTATAGCAAAGTTTAAAGGCAAATTTTAAAACTGATTCCTAAAACTTTTATCTGAGTGCCAGAACAAGGACTAAAATTATTTAAAGAAATAAAATAAAATCCAGCACCCCAAAACATAAAAGTCTTAATGTTTGTCATCCAAACAAAACTTACCAAACAGAAAAAGGATAATATAACCTATAATGAGGAGAAAGACCAATCAATAGAAATAGACCCAGTACTAGCTGGGCATGGTGGCGCACGCTTGTAATCCCAGTACTTGGGAGGCTGAGACAGGAGGATTGCAGGTTCGAGGATAGCCTCAGTAAGTAGTGAGACTCTCATCAACCTAATGACACCCTGTTTCAAAGAAAGGAAGCATAAAAATAAGGCTGGGGGTGTAGCTTGGAGGTAGAATGCCCCTGGGTTCAATCCCCAGTACTGCAAAAAGAAAAAAAGAAATAGACCCAGCGCTGACAAATATGATAGAATTAGTACATACGAATACTAAAGCACCTGTCATGAAGTTAAAAGAACAAACTCAGTGGATGAGGGAGAATGTTAAGTGGAATAACACACAGAGTATAAAAATGCAGGCCTAAATCCATTTAATGAATCACTGATTATGCTCAGTGTATTTTCAATATAAAGTGCAATGAATATGCAAATACTGGTCACTTACCATATGTTAAACACCGTCATGATTCTCATTATGTACCTACTGTCCTCTTCTAAAAGATTTCCTGATCTGTTGGGGGGCCAAAGGCAAGTAGGTTTGCTGCTTTGTCTGGTACAAGGCAGAGGATAGAAAGCACCACAAAGAAAAAGAAAATATAAGAGCCAATATCAGAGAGATGCTTTGTGAAACTGAGGGTGTGCCAGCATCTGAGTAATAATTATGGGGAACAGAAAATGTATTCTAGATGTAAGGTATGATTAAGAATAAAGGCAAAAATAGGGGCACAAGGAGCATGTTTTCAGAGTAGTGGAGGTGCTTCTCATTCAAGGGGAAGAAAGAATGTCAAAATAATTATTTATTTATCCTTTTTATCCTATTTATCCTTTTTCTGTTTGGTAAGTTTTGTTTGGATGACAAACATTAAGGCATTTATGTTTTGGGGTGCTAGATTTCATGTCTTTAAATAATTATTTAGTTGGGAGCTCCCCAACGATTAGTCACTCGTCTCTCTACTTCTCCCTCTGGAATGCTTTTCTTTCTAGATTTAGAGAAAGAATAGAAATGTAGTCTGAATGTTGTACTGATTAATCTGCTAGGGCTGCTGTTACAAAGTGCTGCAAATTAAGTGACTTAACAGAAATATATTGCCTGATGCTTCTGGATGCTAGAAGTCCAAGATCTAGGTGTTGGGAGGGCTGGCTCCTGAAGGCTATAAGGGAGGACGAGCCCCCTGCCTCTGTCTTCTGTCTCTCTCTAGCTTCTGGGGGGCTGCTGGCCATCATGGATGTCCCTTGGCTCAGAGATGCATCAGCTCAGCCTCCGTCTTCATTGTCACATGTCATTCTTCCTGTGTTCCTGTGTCCCTAAATTCCCTTTTTACAGGGGTATCAGTCAGATTGGGAGCCCACCCTAGTCCAGTGTGCGTGACTTCATCCTAACTCGACTAATTCTATCTACCATGACCCTATTTCCAAAGAAGGTCACATTCTGAAATATTGGGGTTTAGGACTTCAACATATGAATTTTGGTGGGGACACAGTTCAACCCCTCCAAGTGCAAATGCTGAGGCTTTTTAATGAAGAAGAGTCATTATTTTCCCTTGGCAGTACCAGGGATTGATCCGAGGGACTTTCTACCACTAAAATACATTCCTAGTCCTTTTTATTTTTTTAGTTTGAGACAGGATCTTGCTAAATTGCTTGGGCTGGCCTTGAACTTGTAATCCTCTTGCCTCAGCTTCCTGAGTAGTTGGGATTACAGGAATACACCACCACACTGGGCTGGAAAAGGGTCTTGATCAGAATTCTCCTTTATGCAGAATATCTGGTCACAGTATAGGGATCAGCCTCTGAAGGTCTCCAGCCACATCCTCTCTGCTTTGTCTCAAACCCCATGCGCTGCAACCAAACCATTCCAGAGATCCACCACGCCCCTCCCCCTGCCCTCCTGGTGCAAATGCTGCTCCTGAGATTTCTCTGTCCCACTTTCGGTATTCTTCCTTTTCCTCCAGGGTTTAGCTCTTCAAGTGACCCACTCACATGCAGAATGTGCTGATTACGCC
This sequence comes from Glis glis, assembly GCA_004027185.1. Taxonomy (NCBI): domain Eukaryota; kingdom Metazoa; phylum Chordata; class Mammalia; order Rodentia; family Gliridae; genus Glis; species Glis glis. The sequence continues at coordinate 10,737 of PVJS01015988.1, forward strand.
CATGTTTTAGAAGCTTTCCCCTTTTGAAAGGTGGTATTCAGCCAGGGCTAGTGGTAATCCCAGTACTTGGGAGGCTGAGACATGAGGATCGCAGGTTCGAAGTCAACCTTAGCAACTTAGTGAAGCTCTCAGCAACTTGGTGAGATCCTGTTTCCAAATAAAAAATAAAATAGGGCTGGGGGTGTAGCCCGTAGGTAGAAGGCCATGGGTTCCATCCCCAGTACCACCAAAAAAAAAAAAAAAGAGAGAGAGAGAGAGAGAAAGATGGTATTTATAATCCCTCCGTCGTGACCTTAGGTTACAAAACAGCACCTAACATATGTATATTACAGCAGGTATTATACTTTAATGTGACTTGCATGTGTACTTTCTTCTCCATGAAACTGGGACATGCTTCAAGTTGGATATGGTGTCTAATTCACCTCTGATCTCTTACAACCAGCTTAGTGTGGGATGCCTATTAAATAAAGAGATTAGAAGAGACAGGGATGCCGCTAATTTTCCAGATGCTTACAGGCTTATTCTTTGAAGAATTAATGTGAATTACAAACGGCGTGGTGGCACATGCCTGTAATCCGAGTACTCAGGAGGCTGAGACAGGAGGATCACAGATTCCAGACAAGTTTCAGCAACTTAGTGAGAACCTTCAGCAATTTAGTGAGATCCTGTTTCTAAATAAAAAATAAAATAGGGCTGGGGGTGTAGCTCAGAAGTAGAATGCCCCTGGGTTTAATCCCCAGTACCCTCCGGACCTCCCCAAAAAAAACAAAAGAAAAGAAAAGGAAAAGTGTGGATTATAAAAAGTAACATTTACATAGTGCTTACCATATGCCTATACTGTTCTGAGTGTATAATATATTCTACTTGTTTAATCTTCACAAATCCCTGTAAATTCGGTACTACTATCATCCCGTTTTATAGATGATGAATCTGAGGTCCAGAGGTACAGTACCTTCTCTGGGATGACACAGCACATGCTGTTACAAGTGCTGTCTATAATTAGCCCTTCACCACTCTGCTGAACTGCTTCTCAGAGACATTTGCTCTCTCCATCAGAATCCGTTCTGTCTGAACCATTTCCAGCTCTGCCACTCACTGGCTAGGTGATAGGGTAAGTTACCTAACTTCTCCATTCTTCTTCTTCTACTTCAATTTCTTGAATTCGGAACAGAGATAACAGTAGTACCATCCTCCTAGAATTATTCTATGTAGTCGGGCATGGTAGCACACACCTGTAATCCCAGTACTTGGGAGGCTGAGACAGGAGGATTGCAGGTTTGAGGCCAGCCTCAGCAATTTGGCGAGACCCTCCACAACTTAAAATTAAAATAGGGCTGGGGGTGTAGCTCAGAGATAGAATGCCCCTGGGTTCAATCCTCAGCACCTCCCCCAAAAAAGAATTAATATGTGTAAAGTATTTAGGACAGTACCCAGCATCAAGTGAGGACACCACACACACACACACACACACACACACACACACAGTGTAGCTAATTGAAGCCATACTGCCTCCTGCTGATGATTAATTGTGTCTGGCTTCTGAAGGAGATGGTATTGGCAGATTTTTTGCTTTTTTATGAAGGATGGGACTGGGCTGTCAGTTTCTATGAAAATAAGAAAGAGGAGGTCAGAGGTGTTTTTGATAGCAACACAAAGGACCTTTATGTGGCTTTCAAAAGGATGGAGGGTGCAGGCGTCTGAGAACTGGGACTTCCACAGCCTTGCAGCCATCATCTTGACCTCCCCTCCTCCTTGAATGGGGGCCATGGAAAGGCACCAGGGAAGAAGGAAGCAAAGTTTAGAAAATGTTTCAGAAAATAGAACCTTGAAAGGAAATTAAAAATTTTGAATTCCGCACGCTACGAAAATCTCGTTCACGGAGCCTGTTGAACAGTTATCAACAATTCTTTAGCAAACTCTAGCAGTTTACATGTGGAGCCAGTTGCTTTCTAATTGCTACAGCAGGCTACCACTGGGAAGAACAAAGGAAATATTTAGCACATCGTAAATTCTTCTGCAGCCCTGTGGAGTGGCTGGAGTTCAGATTACACGTTTATAACTAGCATTTGAGAGCAATTTCTACTTCACTTTGAGAAAGTTGTTGGAGAAGCCGTTCAGCACCGTTCCTCCTAAGAGTCCGGAGAAATACAGACCGAGTGTTTAAATTTAACAATCTGGTTCATTTGTGCTGGGATACAGGGAGGCTTGGAGAGATGTAACAATGAAATGCGTTTTTCCTTCTAGAATTTGCTTTTTAACAGGAAGTGGATTTCTCAGTGAGTGGGAAAGACACACTGGTGGAATGTGACAGCTCTCTGACCTGCGCCTTGGTCCTCTCTGAGGACCAAGCCTGAGACAGTCAGAAGAATAGGCAAGACCTAAAAATAGGTTCGGTTCACTGGGCCAAAGAGAGTAAGCGAGAGAGAGGCAGTAAACATGTGTCATGTCGCCAGGGGTGGAGCGCAGAAGCTGCACCACACCACTAGGGAAGAATTCACCCCAGTTCAGAAATGGCAGCAAGAAGCCGCTTGGAGATACAGTCAGAGGTCAGCTAACACGGACTTTGAAGCTGTTAGATTGACTTTGCAGCTCCAGGCATGCATGGGTCTGCAGGGTCTGATGTATTTTTGCCTTTGGAGAAGGTGGTTCAATTCTGTACAAATTTTAATGATCACAGTTTGTACAGTGAGTAGAAATACAATGCTAAATGATTGACTGATGGTTTCTTATCTAGGAGTTGTCTCTGACTTTAGGTCCTGTGGCTGGGCATGGCCATAAGGACTATCTTGTAATTCTTCACTCAGATGAGTCACATAATATGGAAGGACATTTTCCCTGTGATAGTAAAATAGTCTGAGACTCAGACCTTTCCAATGGTGAAAATTGTATGCTTTTCTGGATTTGTGGTGGCTAAATCCGTCCCCCTCTCCAAGTTGATAATCTCACTCATTTGCCCAAATTTTCAAATGCATATCAGTTGTATTGGGGGAAATTTTTCAAATAAAATTAAAAGAAAATCAAAACAAATCTAGATGGACTTAGTCCTTATTTGAGATGAGATAAAATTTATGAGATAAAATTTCTTTAAATTTCAAATTCAAAATTAATTTTGTCCATCTCTTTCAGGAGGAGCATAGAGCATAATCTCACTATCTTCTCCTGCCCAGATTTAGGATCACAGCTTCCTTTTGGTTTCAGAGTAAAACTGGTGAGATTTAGATATGGAGTTCATCCTGACTTCAACTTTGAGTTTTGCTGCATAGATAACCTGGCAATTTAAATTGAATTAGGCAAGCCGGGCGTGGTGGCGCATGCTTGTAATCCCAGTACTTTGGGAGGCAGAGACCGGAGGATCCGGGTTCGCGGCCAGCCTCAGCTCGCGCATGCGCGCGCGCTCGCTCTCTCTCTCTCTCTCTCTCTCTCTCCCTCCCTGTCTCTCTCTCTCTCTACTTAGTGAGGGCCTCTGCAACTTCGTAAGACCCGGTTTCAAAATAAAGTATAAAAAAATAGGGCCGGGGGCGTAGCGCGGAGGTAGAACGCCCGTGCGTTCAATCCCCGGTACTGCAAAAAAAAAAAAAAATAAAAATAAATAAATAAATTGAATTAGGCAACCATTTCATTATTATATTTATTAATTCAATATTGACAGTTTCCTAATATATTTCATAATTTCAACCAACTATTTGTTGTTGATATAAATTTTTCAATTAAATGAATAATTCAATTAAATGTAACCTGTACCTCAGTAGGGAAGAATTCATCTCTTTGGTAGCACAGTGTTTACTTTGAACATAATCTGGTTAGAAAGTGAAGTTTTTTGTTTTTGCTTAGATCAGTCATGATTTAAAAAAAGTGTTAAAGGCAAATTTAAAATGATTTTATAGTTTTAAAATGGCTGAATTGAGGCCAGGCGTGGTGGCGCATGCTTGTAATCCCAGTACTTTGGGAAGTGGAGACCTGAGGATCCGGGTTCGCGGCCAGCCTCAGCTCTCTCTCTCTCTCTCTCTCTCCCTGTCTTTCTCTCTCTCTCTCTCTCTACTTAGTGAGGCCCTCTGCAACTTCGTGAAACCCGGTTTCAAAATAAAGTATAAAAAATAGGGCCGGGGTGTAGCGCAGGGGTAGAACGCCCCTGGGTTCAATCGCCGGTACTGAAAAAAAAAAAAAAAAAACCTGAATTGTCTTTCACATCAACTGAGCTGAAAGAATTTATACCAGGTGCATTCTGGAAAACAAAGCAAGAAAAGACCAATGGAAAGAGGAATACATATTTTAAATATTGTTTTAATATTAAAAAGAAATAAAAATGGGTAGAATATATGAAGTGAGGAATGAAATGAGAATATTGGCTAAGTAACACAATGTTCTATGAATGTCCATTGTCAAATAATTTTCACAACAAATTAAAATCTCTACACAACCAAAAGATTTCTAGATGCCAACAGTACTTCAACCAACACTTGGTACAAACAAAATCTCATGCAACGACTTTCTTGAATTTATTTTGATGGGATTTATTCTGTGTTCATAGACATGAATAATTTCAGCCTAGAATAATTAGACATCTGTGGAAATTTTATTTAATAATTAAATAATTACTATTTCTAACCATACATTCTTACTGACATTTTAGTAACTCAAAGGAACTCCAGTATTTAAAAAAAAAGTGTGAGAGAAGAATAACCCATAATAAACATAATTCTAAAAGGGAATCTTTTATTGTTGTAGAGCTTATAAAATTGAAGGTCTCATGTTGTAAGAAGATAAAAAAAGGAATTCTTTCTCTGCTGTGGAATAAATGGACTATCTCACCCATGAATAATGATTAACGTTCTTTCACTCAGAGAAAAGGCTCCTAGGAGTTCACACCTGCAGCATTCATGAATTACGGGCCCCACTGCCTTGAAAGAAACTTAATAATCACTATTCACAGGTGAAGTGCGCTTCAGTTGGATATAAAAAGTTGAGATAAAACCAGTCTGCTTTGTTTCCAGTGCTGTTAGGTTCCCAGCATTCCATCCCCTCCAGTCACTGCAAAAATACTTGAGCAGCTCTACAGTTATCCGAAGGTGGTGGTGTAAATACCTTTTCTTCTCAGCTTAGTTCTGTGTTTATCAGAGATTCAAAGGTGGTTTTAAAGGTCAGAAAAACAAGCTGCCTGAAAACTTGGACTCAAACCCAAGTAATAAGGTCGGCATTTTTACATTTGTACTCTTCTATTGCCATCCGGGTCTTATGGCCTTCAACTTCCTCATTCTGAGCCCAAACCTGCCCAGTCTACCCATCTAACTCTAAATAGACATGTAAATAAAAGTATACATATGAAGCATACATTTAAATATAGGCTCGAGCATAGAGTTAAACATACAGAAGTGTAAACAAAACACCGCATTTAAATATAGCTTTCCATTTAGCAGGAAGGGTTTTGGTTATTTTCTTTGCTGTGTGAAATCAAGGAAAAGGTTTAGGGCATCTACTTTCATTAGAGGCCACACAGATGGCCCACATCCCACCTGTGGCTCCCCCATGTGTTTTCTGGGCTCTCAGAGTATTTTTAAAAACACTACAATATTTCATATTTTTAAAAAATGTGTAATTACAATGCCCCAATAAAATTATACAAAAATAAAAATATAAATTTCTCAATTACTTGAAAAGTTCTAAGCTCTAGCCACAAACATTCCACCTATCCTTCCTACAGAGCATTGATGGCTCCCTGAAGACCCAGCCTCTATTCTTTTTTTTCAGAGCTGCATGACTCATTGACAGTTTCCTGCCTGAACCGAAGTGTGCAATCCCAGAATGACCAGTTATCATTCCCTCATCAGCCCTTCTCTCACGGTATGCTCGCTTTTCCCTAGCCAGACCCACCCTAACTGCGTCGGAAGCTGCTCCAGTAAGTAGGGAGACCTTTAGGTGGAAAGTGTAGCTTATAGGCACATTCTTTCTGTCCTTGACTTTCAGGCAGGCATGATATGCAACACTGAGGATGTAAAGAGGATGATAAGGCGAATCTACCTTCAAAAAGATTGCAAGTTACTCGAAGAGCTATGCATTAAATGCATATATAAAATTTGCAAGGGAAATAATAAAGATATTGGTGGGGAAATGGGAGTATGCAGAATATGGTCACTTGGCCTAGACAGGATTGGAAGACATGGCAGGTTGAAAGGAAAGAGGATACCTTTACATCTGAGAAGACATCTTCTCCATTGGGCCTTAGAGATTACAATGGAGTCATGACAACCCAAAAAGAGGGTGGAGAGCAGGGGTGTGGTGGGCCAGTTACTCAGTTTTTTTTATTTTTAGTGTTTTACTTTCTTTATGATAATCATTTATTTTGCTTATATATAATAGTTGCTGCTTTTATTACAGAAAATAAAAGCATACTCAATATACAGGTATATTTATACTTAAACTATAAAATAACCATTTCACCAAGAGTTTTATTTCTCTAGCTACAAATTCAGCATGACATCTAACACTGCCATGCTTATATGAACATTGCTCATAAACAAATTACACCACTCTAAGCCATGTGTTTTCTAAATAAATACTCATCTCTGCTTCAGAAATAATCCTTAGATTTTTATCTATAGACAAATCTGGAAATAAAAACTCAGAATGCTCAGTAAAATGGGAACCCAGCACACACACACACACACACACACACACAAAATCATGCACAAAGAAACCTTATACAGAAATGTAATTTGTTAGGAGCTAATGTTATTAGCCACTACTGAAATTCAGCAAAATTGGCCTCAGACACAGAAAAGGAGGGGAAATTTTTTTTCAAGTGTTCAGAAGTTGAGTTTTATTATTTGGTCATAACATTTTGTTTTGAGGAAGCCAAATTATTCACTCATATTTCAAGTCTTCAAATTACAAATTAATTATGCTTGTGATTACAACAAAGAAGACTGTCTAAAAAACTAAAAGTAATTAAAATATCTCAACTAACTACAGGGCAAGAATTATTTCATAAATAATTCAAACCTAAAATGCTATTTTGGTTCCTGATTTAAAACAACAACAAAAACGATTCAAATGAGCGGAAGTCTTGTGGGTTTGGTATTGGCATGTATTTAAAGGACAGTGAGAGTTCTCACATGTAACAGAACGCAAAGTTTGTACAGAATGAAATGTAAGCGTTTGGGCATCAGGATTTGTTTGGAGACCATACTGCCTTTTGTTTGAAAATAAATGTAATCAAGTTACAAAACACATCAGAAAGTGTTCAGTCCCTTCACACATATTCTCCTTTTTGGTGAAATAAAGTAAGGCATTTCGAGTGCCATCCAGGCGATGATAAGGGTTAACGAGATGCGTTCAAGTTGGCAGTAAGGAGAGTGCACTCCGCTTCTAACTGTATTACCAGTCTTCACCTTTGTTAGTTATAGTAGTAGGTTGCCAGATTTTCCTTCAAAAGCTTATAAAATTCATAGTTAAAGAGGCAGGTCTATGAAAACTTCAAAACAAAGGAGAAGATGAATTCAAAAGCAGCTGCTGCTGCAGTCTGATTGCAATATTTCACTGCAAGTCACCATGTCTTCACAGCCGCTTCATCCTTAAAAGATTCTGAAAGTTGATTGATTGTTCCCAAACTGCTACATAGTTTTATTTGATTAACCACGTATATTTTTGCCAATATGTCTGGCTACCTATTTAAAGTTAGTGCATTGCTGGCAGTATTACAAAAACAGATTTTAAGGATTGGAATCAGATTTGGCAGTAAAGGATTTGGTTCCAAACTCATAGGTGATCTTAAAATTTCACTTGACATAAAAAGAAAACCCTTTGCAGTCAAAAACAAAAGAGTTCACTTTCATTGAAAAAAGCTTCCTGGCTGCCAAACATGTTTATTTTTCTTGTGTTTTTGCCCTATCACTGATCCCTTTGAAGAAGGAACTTCCAGTGATATTATTTAAAAATATGTGCACATATACACACATATTTAATCATGATCTTTATTTAGATGTGAAGTAAAGTCTTACTTCTTTAAAGTAAAAAAAAGGCATCTTTTCAAAAGTTCATTGCAATAAAAGAATCTTTTGTCTTTCCTCTTGGCTTTTAAAGGTTTTAACGAGTTGTTTATATATCTCAATGGCTTGAAAAGACAGATGTATTTTATGTAATCTTCCATGTAAGCTTTTTTCATTTCCCTTATAAATTACTTTTCCATATTTTAAAATATAAGGAAAAATGGCCAAAAAATATGAGCCGTTATTTGTTGGCCACCGTGAACCTTCAGATAAAGTAGGTATAAATCATGGTAAGCAATAAAATCTCATTCTAAATATAAACCACAACTTTATTGAAGAAATGTCTATTAAAATTGTGTCTCATTTTCATTTTGCCAGAACATTAATGTATGAGTTTCATTTGAAAGCTTGCAGTTGTTAACCCACGTCTCATGCTAATTAACATAAAGGAGATCTGTTTATATTAGAGAAAGCGAATTTTCTAGATTCAATAGTGAACTTGCTTTTATACTCTGAGCTAGGGCAGTAAATTATATACAACATACTGAAGGATAAAAAAAAATAAAGAACAAAGATGCCAGCCCCTTGGAATATATAATTGAATAATAATAATTTAAGTACACATGTCAGGTTGTGCTTGGGAAGTGAGTTCAACCCCCAGAAGTGTAGACCAGATGAAGTGGTTTCTTATTTTTTTTATCTCCATAAACCTTTCCTGCTGCTTTTTAACTCTTATAGGTTGGAATACATACCTAACATAGACCTTAGCTTCATCTAAAGCTAAAGTTCAAAAAACAAACAGAAAACAAAATCACTTCTGAGATGGCTTAAGCAAACTAATGTGTGTTGTGGAGGATGAATCAAAAGCCCTGCAGTTAAAAAGCAGACAGCCCAGTATGTGGCCATCTTACTATTGCTCTGTCGGGTCATAAGATGCCACTGGTTTACAAACACCTGTGATGAAATAATCCACCCAATCTTTGCAATTAAGGTAACACAAATTCTATTATTTGTAAGAGATATAAAAAAAAGCAATGTGAGAGCTCCCCCTATTGACTCATGACAATGCATAATGTACCCTGAAATATACTTCCAAATATTCATAATCAATATAGAATTTCAGAAGTTTAAGGGATATTAGACATAAGTTAATTTCAGTTAATCAGTTTATACTTGAAGAAATAAATGTCTAATGACATTTATTGTCATGGAACAAACTGGTCCTCTGCACTATTGCATGGCAATCCAGCAGGTTACCTTGTTGATCTAACTCCAGCTTCCTCTGGTCAGGGAGACTCTGGCTAAGGGACTCACACGGCTTCTTACTAATAGTCAGGAATTACTGGATTAATAGAAGCCAGTTATATGCTCCATCTTGCAATTGTTTCTACTTTGGCAGTGTGTTCTGTTTTGTTTGGGGCCCCTAATCTTTATGTTCCTTTGCAGTTTAAGAACATGTTTTTTTTTTAAAGTAAGAGTTTTAAATTGTGGAAGACAAAGATATTCATGGTTACTATATTAATCATTCTTCACTTTTTGACAAGGGGTATTTTCTGTAAATTAACCAAAAATGTATATTAATAGGGATTATATGTTGTCTTACATGATGCAAACTCTTTTGTGTGTGTGTGTGGGGGGGCTACTGGGGATTAAACACAGGGCATTCTACCTCTGAGCTACACTCCCAGCCCTTTTTATTTTTTGTTTGGAAACAGTGTCTTGCTAAGTTGCTGAGAGTCTCACAATGTTGCTGAGGCTGTCCTCAAACCTGTGATCCTCCTGTCTCAGCCTCACAAGTACTGGGATTACACACGGATACCACCGCACCCGGCCCTTAAACACTTAAAACATTTATAAGATGGTATATGTAGCTGGGTGCAGTGGTGCATGCCTGTCATACCAGTACTTAGAAGGCTGAGACAATAGGATCACAGGTTTGCAGCCAGGCTCACCAACTTGGTGAGACTCTCAGCAATTTAGTGAAACCTTGTTTCAAAATAAAAATAATTAAATAAAAATGGCTGGGGTGTAGCTTGGAGTAGAATGCCCCTAGGGTCAGTTCCAAGTACCAAAAATAAAAAATAAAAAACCCAGATAATATATGTGATTGTGCAAAATGGTAATTTGCCCTTATTAAAAAAAACTACAAAAAGCATATTTTATGTTTGTGATTTGCTTTTATGGTAAAAATATTAGTAATTAAATGGCCAGCATTTATATTATCACTATATCTCTGTAACTCATCATGAGATAGTGCTGATTTCAATGATGGGGCGAGGGAGGTGGTCCAGGGTCAGGTTGGGGAGAGGAGAGGGGGAATTAATGAAGGAAACACTTCCACAGACATTATGTACTTATGTGAGAATACCAATGCCAAACTCAATATCATGTATGAGGAAGGGGGGAGTGGAAAGGGAACTGGGGGAAGCTCACCAAGTGCTGTGTGCATGTATGTCACTATCACTATGAACTACATTATAATGTGAGACACAATGTACCAATAAAAGTATTTAAAAACATAACTAAAAAATAAAAATAAAAATTACAACTGGGTATATTGGTTCACTCTTGTAATACCAGTACTTGGCAAGCTGAGACAGGAGGATTGCAGGTTAAAGGCCAGTGTCAACAACTAAATGAGATCCTCCACAGCTTAGTGAGACCCTGTTACAAAATAAAAAATAAAATAGGGCTGGGGGTGTATCTCAGAGGTAGAATGCCCCTGGGTTCAATCCCCAGTACCACATACACACACACACACAAAATATTATGTATTTGTTTTTTTTTAATAAAAAATGTTTTCAGAGTTACTAAAGTTTGTGAGCTTAGGGTAAAAAATAACAGGCTTCAACTTCTGATTTTACAGAACTCTTGGAATTTATAATTGAAAAATGGAAATATGTCATAGTAAAGTAATTTTGATGATGGAACTTATAGAATTAGAGAAAAAGTACTAATAGGATTTGAACGTCCTGCATCAGTACTTGCTACCTTATAAGATTGAAAAATCCCAGCTAGGCATGATGGTATATATCTGTAATCCTAATACTTGGGAGGCTGAGACAGGAGGATCACAGGTTCAAGATCAGCCTCAGCAACTTAGCAAGACCCTGTTTCAAAATAAAAAAATTAAAAGGGCTGTGGGTGTAACTTGAGGTGCCTCTGAGTTCAACTCCTGGTTCCAAAAAAAAAGAACAATTCCTTTTATGACCAGGGGAGGTTGAGTCTGGAACAGAGATGGAGCAGAAGCAAGAGAAAGAAGGCAAGTGATGCTGCAGGATGAAGAAAGGAACTAATAAATAAAAGTGATGGGAGCTTCAATCAGGTATCTGCAAAGAGAATTATCTAGTCTCTGCAAGGAGCTAAATTACCCAGGCTAATAGCAAAGACTCAAACAGCTCCATTACTGTAGCTGTGGCTATTCCTGTGTGGGGGACATTGAAAAGGTTGGCCATTAGTAAATAAGAACACTGAAGCTTACAGTCCCTTACTTGCCTAAAACAATCTTCAAAATAAATATTAACATCTAGGTGTGGTGGTGCCTGCCTGTAATCCCAGTACATGGGAGACTGAGACCGGAAGATCCCAGGTTCACAGCCAGCCTTACCAACTTAGTGAGACCCTGTTTCATAAAATAGGGGTATGGGTGTATCTCAGAAGAAGAAAGCCCCTGGGTTTGATCCCCAGTACTGCAAAAAAAGAAAGGAAAGGAAAGGAAAGGAAAGGAAAGGAAAGGAAAGGAAAGGAAAGGAAAGGAGGAAGGAAGGAAGGAAGGAAGGAAGGAAGGAAGGAAGAAAGAAAGAAAGAAAGAAAGAAAGAAAGAAAGAAAGAAAGAAAATAAAGATGACATCCTCTGACCTTGTGCTCCCAGGTTTAAGCGGCAGACATCCTGGTTACCAGCTGTTTGACGTGAGGAGCTCTTTACTTCCATTGAAGCTCATTTCTTAATTCCAAGACATTAGGGCAGAGAAGTTGTGAGAATTAAATGAGATAGAGCATGTAAAACACCAAGAAGATAGTAAGTTGTAACTATCATTTTCAGGTAAAAGCAAACTAAGAATGAGTATAGGTGAGGCTGAAGGATAGGAGTGATCATGTGGGGTTCTTACAGAAATACAGTGACAGTTTAAATTTAGATATCCAGTTCTAAAATACTTCAGAATAGGAAGTCAAAAGGAAAACACTATGTAATCATTTTGATAAAATCTAAAAAATCATTAAATAGCATTTTACATTCATTTTGGATTAAAAATAAACTTCGATAAGTTAGAATGAAAAATACCTTTAAAACAGTTAAATGCATAGAATTAGTGAAACAGTATTACAATTAATACAGGAAAAATCAGGAAGAATTGTTATCCCCAATATTACTCAATATTGTTCTTATAGTTATCGTCCAAAGAATTGGAATATTAAGAAGAATTGTCCAAAAAGATCTACAATTAGGTACAGAAGATATGGTTTAAATCTGGAAAATCCAAAAGAATCAACTGAAAAATCAGTAAAGATTTACAAAAAGAATCAACTGAAAAATCAGTAAAGATTTAAAAAATGCATTGCCCTTTAAAAGAAGAAAATCTTATTTTAAAATACCTTCTTAACCCAACTATTATATTTTACTGATAACTCATATATTCAATTAAAGATTCAAATAAAGATTGAAAGAGAAATATTTTACTTTTAGCTACTTGAAAAAGAATGTGCCTGGCTGAAAAAGTAAGAAATCAAAAAAGTTACAAATTAACTACAAATGACACTTATCTGTAATAATTATTTTCAAATAACCCATATAGAAAGCATAAATAAAGCTCGGAATATACTTTATCCCCCCTTCTCTAGCATGATTCACAGAGAACTAATCCTTTTCAGCCTTGTAGAGAACAGTATTTCAAAATCATGTTTGTATGTATTTTCACAGATGATGAAAAGGTTTCAAGAATAGTACATTAAGTATGGTTTTAGAAACTTAAGTCTTTAAGGAAATAACTAAATTGTTAGCAGTATCTAGCTAAACTATCCAGCCCAAATCACAAAACAAATATAACAGACTTTTAGAAGGTTATAATTTGTTTCTATGTTAGTAATTTTTTCTTTCTTTCCTTTTTTTTTTGAGGGGAAGGGATATGGGTATTAGGGATTGAACCCAAGGGCATTATACCTCTGAGCTATACTCCTAGCCCTTTTTTAATTTTTTGTTTTTGTTTTTGTTTTTGTTTTTGTTTTTTGTTTTGTTTTGTTTTTTTGCGGTACCAGGGATTGAACCCAGGGGCCTTCTACCTCCGCGCTACACCCCCGGCCCTATTTTTTTTTATACTTTATTTTGAAACTGGGTCTCACGAAGTTGCAGAGGGCCTCACTAGGTAGCGAGAGAGAGAGAGAGAGAGAGACACGGGGAGAGAGAGAGAGAGTGTGAGACAGAGAGAGAGAGAGAGTGAGCTGAGGCTGGCTGCGAACCCGGATCCTCTGGTCTCTGCCTCCCAAAGTACTGGGATTACAAGCGTGCGCCACCACGCCCGGCTGTTTTTTGTTATTTTTTTTTTAAGCGGAGTCTCATTAGGTTGGTGAGAGTCTCATTACATTGCCGAGGCTGTCTTCAAACCTGCAATCCTCCTGTCTCAGTGTTCCAAGTACTGGGATTATAGGCATGGGCCACCATACCTGACCATATTAGTAATATTTTGATACAATAACAAGATCTAGTACAAGTGACCCTAAGTAGGCAAACGTAACTGCAAAAAAACTTGACTGCATCAAATGAGAGAAACAAAGCTCAGAAAAGATAATTTTCTACTTCCCTATCCTTTCAACTACTGCCCTAAACTTTGGAAAACGTTTACTTTTCATTTCAGTATTTTTTCTTACTTTTCACTAAAGATAACTTTTTTTCTTATGGAACACAATAATTCAAATTTACTGTATAAAGTTGCAATTCACTGAATAAAGTATACAGTTGCAACACATCTATGGTTTGATGTTGGAATTCGTCTGAAAAAGAATTATCAGGTAAAGATGTAATGGAAATCATAATTTGTACCCCCAAAATAGTGAATGGATTACTTCTGCTTAGAAGTTTGGGAATATGTCTTTCATGAGATTTGGAAGCCCTAACTGAACTGCTGTGGTCATTAACTGCTCACATCACCAAAGCACCACGATTCCTCAACCACACTGCCCACTACCCACACACCAAGGTTTAGACCAAATGATAAAGATTCTCATGGGCAGATGGAAAAATGATTTGGCTTTGTGATAACTTGTCTTTTTTACATAGTTAAAATTGTGTGTGAATCAGACCATGTAATAGATTTAATTCTAAATTCTGGGTACACTCCTAAAAAAGTAATTTCATGATAGAACATAGACAAAAATATTTTCAGTAAATTAACTTTAGACATAGAAAGAGTAAACCTTCATACTTGTGATTTAAGCAATGTAGTATGAATAAAAACCTGATTTAGCAATATTTCCCTCTATTTCTTGAAATTATAAAGTTGCCTTTTGCAATTTTTTAAAAAGAAATAGCTTATTAAACTGCTTGTATGGATAGTTTCTGGACTTTTATTTCTGACAATATGCAGATTTGCTATCTTGAAAATCCTCCCTCCCCCTCCCCCATACAAAAATTTTAAAAATGCTGGATAAAATTTTTAAAACATCTTTATAAATGCTAAACTATTCTGGCAAGAAATAAGTAGGCAGATTGACAAAGGCCAAAAATAACAAGAAAACATAAATCCAGAGATCTTTTACAGCATTCAGTTGGACAGCTGCCCTGCAAGACATCTGCCAGCCTCTGGTAACCCAAAGCTTTCTTCCAATGAACCAAATGAGTAGAATGTAGGTATTAAAGACAATAGGCTGATCAAGGTGGGGAGTTTAATTATCCTTGTTCTCATGATGCCAGAACCTTCAAAAGGCAACATCTTTAGTAAAGAATGAACTAGAAATAGTAACTACCAAAAGGAAAAACTTAAAAATTTGGTTGCAGATGGAGGAGGGGGGGAAAGCCTCTCTTGAAAATTGTGTAACCACAAGCAAGGTATTACTCAGTTTCTGGGCCAGAACTCTTTCCATTTGTGTGGTCTAAAAACCCCCAAGATGAAAATGTAGTTTAAATCTATCCTGGGTTACTAGTGCCTCTAGCCACCTGGCAGAAGCAAACATTTATCTTCTGTGAGAGGACACATGTTAACTCAAGACAACAAAAAAAAGTTCCTTGCAAAGTGCTATGAAATTGAGGTCTTAATTCGGAAATTGTAAAAATACAAAGACTGTAGGCTTTCTGAAGGCTTACTTATAAAATGTATATACTTCATGTGTTTGGAAACAAAGGTAGAAAGAGTATGAGAAAGGGATAGCAGACTATCTCGAATGTTCAAGAATATTTAGGGAAAATAAAATGACCATTAGTATTATAAGTGAAAAAGAAAACAATAATATAGAATTCAATAGACAGGAGAAAGAAGAGATTTGATACAGCTGAAGAGAGAAACAGCAGATTGGAAGATGTGCCAGGAATTATCCAATTTGTAAAACAGATGTAGGAGATATGAAAAATTGGTTAAGAGACATGAAAAGAGGAGTGAGAATTCTAGAATTTGAAATTCTAGATTGAGAGAGTAGAGAAAATGTGGGAAAGGCAATATGAAAAGAGATGAAACCCAAGAACTTTGCATGACTGATGAAAAATTCAGGTTGAGACAATTCATGAATCCCAAACAAGCTATATTAAAAAATCTAGCCTTAGGCAAATTAAAATAATAGAACTTCAAGATACAAAGAACTAAAAGAAAAAAGAGGGATAACATACAACGAAATGAAAACGAGGCTGGCCTTTCGGTAGGAAGAACAATTTGTGGAAGACACAATGATAGTATCTTTAAAATCCTGAGAGAATCACCCACAAATCTAGAATTACATGAAAGGGTTTATAAAATATCTTACACTGAAACTAAGAAAGTTTACTTCCCCTGATGCACTATAGAGGAACATCTAAAGAATTCAAATAATTTCAAAAAGAACAGAAACATTCTCAAATGAAAAGTCAGAGGCACAAACAGGATGATAAGCAAAGAAAATGAAAAAATGGGAGGGTGATCCATATAGAATTTGACCATATAAAGTGATGATTATCTAGCTGCCTAACCTATGAGGTTTAAAAGATAGAACTAAAACAAGACAATAGTAGTATATAAGTCAGGGAAAGTAGTGTTTATAAGGCATTCTGATTTTCTAGAATTGCTTAAGAAAAGAGTAAAGAAATTGATTAAATGTGGAATTTATTAAAGTAATTATTATATTTAAAAGTTCTTGAGCAAAAACTAATAGAATAGAAATATAGTGTTGAACGTTTTAATACCTAGATAGAAAATACATACATACATAAGTACTTAAATAAATTGCAGGACACAACAAACAAGCAAAATTAGGATCTAAAAATGTTTTAACTTGCAGCACAGATTAAAATGATAAGAGATTATTAGGCCACTAGATTTGAAAACTTAAATGAACAAATTTCTAGGAAACTATAACTAGCCAAAGTTGACTGCCAAGAACAAAAAAACAAAACAGAAAAGGTGGAAAGAAAAAAGAAAAGAAAGAGAAAAAGAGAACACCTGAAGAGTCCTCTTTATTGGAACACTGATCAGTAATTTTAAATATTCCCACAAAGAAAACAACAGATCCAAGTAATTTTAATCACAAGTTTTACCATTTTTTCCAATATTCAAGGAAGATATAATGTCCATTTTTACCAATTCTCCAGAGACTAAATAAATATGAGAAGACACCCTAACTCATTTTGTAAAGAATTACCTTGATTTAAGAAATCAGAAAGGGCCAGGCTCAGTGGCACAAGTCTATAATCCTAGTTCCTCATGAGGCTGAGGCAAGGGGATTGAAAGTTCCAGGCCAGCCTGGGAAATTTAGTAAGACTTTGTCTCAAAATTTAAAAACAAATGAATGAATGAATGAATGAATGAATTAATTAATTAATAAGGCTGGAATGTAGCTCAGTGGTGGGGCATTTGCCTAGCTTGTGTGAGGTCCTGGGTTCCATCACCAGCATGGGGAAAAAAATAAATTAGAAAAGGATCATCCGCCCAACTGGGCATGATGGTGCACACCTGTGATCCCAGTACTTGGGAGGCTGACACAGGAGAAGTGCAGATTTTAGGGTCAGCTTCAGCGACTTGGCAAGGCCCTTGGGAAATTAGTGAGACCCTGTTTCAAAAATAAAAGATTAAAATAGGGCTGAAGGTTTAGCTCAGAGGCAGAACACCTCTGGGTTCAATTCCCAGTACCACATACAGAAGGAAGGAAGGAAGGAAGGAAGGAAGGAAGGAAGGAAGGAGGGAAGGAGGGAAGGAGGGAAGGAGGGAAGGAGGGAAGGAGGGAAGGAGGGAAGGAGGGAGCGAGGGAGGGAGGGAGGGAGGGAGGAAGTAAGGGAGGAAGGGGAAAAAGAACAGTCTCACTCATGAACATAGAGAAAAATATGTTACCATGTGAAGTTAGTGATGCAGAAAAAGATTCTGTAATAAGATCCATTGGTTTATTGTAGGAAAGCAGTATTAATACATTAGAAAATGATTTAACATAATTTCACTACATTAATAGATTAAAATAAAAAAAATGGACAGGTGTGGTGGTGCACACCTGTAATTCCAGTATTTGGGAGGCTGAGACAGGTTCAAGGCCAGCCTCAGCAATTTAGCAACCTAGTGAGACCCTGGTTTAAAATAAAAATAAAAAAGAGCTGGGGGCCTAGCTTGAAGTTAGAACCCTCCTTGCGTTCAATCCCCAGTACAAAAAACAAACAAACAAACAAAAACCACCAAAAAATCCCAAAACAAAACAAAGCAAAAACAAGAAAAACATGCTTTTCTCACATTTAGAACCAATATTCAATAAAATTCAATGTTGATTCATGCTTCAAAGTAGAACACAAAAAAATTGAAATTCCTTGGCAAACTTCCTCAAACTGAAAATATAATATCTAAAAATATTATTAATGTTAAGTAAACATTATTAATGGTTAAGTGCTAAACATTCTCTTTAAAGTCAAGAACAAAAATATTTGAAATGATAATTTTTATTCAACATTGAATTTTAAGAATGTCAATATAGCATGAGAAAATAAATAAAATACCAAAAATCAGAAAATAAGTAATGAACTGCTATTATTAACATATATGATCATCTACATAGAAAACTGTAATTTATAAAAACCAGAATTGACCATTTATTTATATATTTATTTATTCTGGTACTGGGGATTGAACCCAGGGGCATTCTAGCTCCAAGCTGCAACCCCAGCCCTTTTTTTATTTTTTATTTTGAAACAGGGTCCTGCTAAGTTGCCGAGGGCTTCACTAAGTTGCTGAAACTAGCATCGAACCTGTAATCCTCCTGTTTCAACCTCCGAAGTACTGGGGTTACAGCCTTGTGCCACCACACCCGGCTACAATTTAATTTTTAAACAGGCAAATAAACAAGTAGAGAAAAGGGAAAGACTTGAATAGACACTTCATAGGAGAAGAAACTTAGAAGATGAAAAAACATAGGAAAAGGAGCTCACCTCGTTAGTAATTGGGAAATGGAGTTGAAATGGTCATTTCACACCCACCAGAATGGCAAACTATTTAAAATGCCTGATGATATCAAGAGCTAATGAGAAGTGTGAAGCAATGACAGCTCTTGTAATCTGCTGGTGGGAGCCTAAGTACAAAAACCTTGGAAAACAATTTGGCGTTTTCTAAGAGTCTAAAATGTGCATGCTCTGGGAGCATTTCCACTCTTGGATAAATGTGTTGACATGTACACAGGAATCGTGGTCACAGCATTCTTGTCAACATTGGTAGCTGGGCGTGGTGGTGCACACTTGTAATCCCAGTACTTGGGAGGTTGAGACCGGAGGATCCAGGTTCGCAGCCAGCCTCAGCTACTTAGTGAGGCCTCCGCAACTTAGTGAGACCCTGTTTCAAAATAAAGAAAAAAAATAGGGCTGGGGGTGTAACTTGAAGGTAGAATGCCTCTGGGTTCAATCCCCGGTACTGCAAAAAAAAAAAAAAAAAAAAACATTGGTGATGGTTAAAAGCCCTGGAAAACCACTGGAATTGTACCAAAAGGAAAAGGGGATACATATGTAAAACACTAAACAAGTTTTGGGAAGATGCATACATATGTGATAAAACTGTAAAGAAAGGAGAGAATGATAATTTTTAAATTCAGAGAAAAAACAAGGTAATCTTTTAGGAGAGTGCAAGGGACTTCAAAATATTGATAATATTCTCTGATAAGAAAAATGGCAGGTATGTAATATGCTCCACATATCATTTTCCTATCTAAAATGTTTTATAGTTAATATATTTTTGGAAAACAGTTTCTGAGCATTTGTTGTGTTTCACATAGAGCAACCATATATTTTTATCCAAGAGCAACTGATTTTGTTGTTAACTTTGGAGGGTGTAGAGAATGGGTAAGTAAATACTCTCAAAAATATATATTTGTCATTGCAAAGTGCATTCAATCCTATTTTATGCATGTGTGTAATTCTAAAAGATTTGCACTCATCAGCTTTTATAAAAGTATTAGTGTGTATAATATATTCCCTTACTCTTGAAAAGATCTAATAAAACTAGAAATTTTATCATGTATATACTACAGAAATTTGGAGGAAGCTACTGCCATGCTATTATCTGATTATATAGAGTCTCTAAGCAGTCCTTGTGCCCTGCTCCTGGCGACAGATGTTGTGATTGTCTTATTCATATACTATTTCTTATTACCTTATTTTTGTATACTTTTATTGGTGCATTTTACTCTCACATCATAATGTAGTTTAGAGTAATAGTGACATAACACACAGAGCACTTGGTGAGCTTGCAAATGTTGATTCTGTATTTCTGCAGGCATTTCTTCTACTGAAATTCTATATATAAGATGTGAAAACTGCATTGTCATAATGAAACGTTTCGACCATCGTTACTCTGATATTCTGATGAAGAGGTTTCTCTTTCTTAAAAAATCTACAAGAATAATGTCATGAAGTAATTGGTTTCCACTTAACGCACAATAGAATGTAAGTATGACTTTATTATTTAATCAAGTAGGTGGAAAGCTGATAGTTTTTATTCACGCTTAAACAAGAGCCCTCATTCAATACATTAAATTACTTTTTCTGTTAACACAGGCAAACAAGGGAATATGCTTGTTGCATAGGGTCTCTGATAAACCAAAACATATCCAGCAAAAACTCTCTTAATTTAAGGGATTTTTTTTATATCTTAGCTCATGTTGAAGCAGGAACAGATTCTTTTTACACTGGCATCCTGTTAGTGTCTTAAAAAATAAAGTGCCTGCAATAAGTAATCAGATACATTGTTATACACCTGCTAAAACAAAAAGTACTGTTTGCTGTCATAAAGAGTAGGAAGTAGGGACTGGATGCTTCAAGAGATTGGGTAATAATAAAGAAAAAGGCATCCTTTCAACTCAGAGGACAGTAGCTGGTTTTATTCCAGACAATGCTGGGAGATGCTGGAACTCATTCATACCCAATGACTAACAAGGGCTTTATACAGGCCATCAGATGATATCAGTAGGTATCAGTTCAGAATCTGTTGGAAAGCTGTCCACATGGGCAAAGTTTGTATGAAGTATCATGACACATTGTAAGCCATCTCAGCTCAGATTTTTTTTCCATCTCCAAAGTCAGAAATTAAACCAGGTCTTAACTTCGTTGTAGTTGAAAAGAAAAAGGTAGTATGGATTTTTGTCTTTTCCTACATGTATCTAATACAAAGAAAAATATAGGAGGCCCAGTTAAATTTTAATTTCAAATACACAGTGAATATTCCTTTCATATACATGTGTCTTGTGCAATATTTGGGACATACACTAAAGGACTATTTTTATTTTAGCCTATTGTTTACTTTTATTTTATTGTCCTGTATTTTAGCTGGCAACTCTTTCTCACATTCTCCCTAGTTACATTCCAAGTTTCTTTTTTTTTTAAACAATAGTTTGTCCGTGGCAAATTTTTAAGAGCAATATGGAGCGATGACCCTGTATTTAGCTTGGACCTGAGACAGTAATTCTGAACATCCCCAAAAGTTAGATCGTTAGAAAAAGCAGCTGGGCTTCCTAAAAAGGAAACTACTTTCAAAGAAAGCCAGCATCAAAATGAAAATGCCATGTGCTTAAATTATAGATTGAAAAATCACATCCCTTGAGATTTTTGTGCCGTTTCAAATCACCCCCAACAAATAGCATAATTTGAATAAGGGTTATTTAAGTTGTCCTTGTTTCTCAAGGCAATTAACAATACTCGCCACAATCACTCTACCTGTAAGTCTTGTCATTTGTTAAAAATCTCAAAGGAAGGGAAGGAAATGTGTCACACATTGGGCAGGTACATGGCATCGGTGTTATGAAGGAGTTATAATAATTTGATACAAGAGCCCTGATGGAGTTATTCAGAGGCACTGGGGATAGTCAGAGGCAATAGGATGCTGGAAGAATTGCAGACTTTGTAATTAGGACTTCACACTGCGCTGACTTTCAGTTCCCTTGGAGATGGCCTTGTTTTTTCATGCAGCTGTGTTTTCCTCCTACCTCCTAAGTATGCAACAAGAGGCCTTGAACTATTTCTCTCTACTCATACAACCTAGTGTAGGGATAGAACCCAAGAAGCCAGTGGTATTTCTCCCAAGGTGTGAGCTCTCTGCTCCCTTGGGGCACTCCCAGAAAGTTTCCTGAATTAGTAAACAGCAACCCTCCAAATACCCTCTTCAGTAGCTTTTTCTCTCAAGAGAACTTTGGCCAATGGAGCTCTAGGCAGCTACTCTAGGAAGTGGAGCTTTACAGGTGGGTATGCCTCTAAAGGCTTTGTTGCTACAGAAAAGACAATGCTAACTGGAAATACAAAATCCAGCAAGCATACATCTCATCTTATGCCAAGACTACAGTTAGGACTGTTTGTAGATTACAGGTATGGAAAGTGTAAGGTGTGACCCCAGTAGCAAGGTGAAGAGGTATGAACCCATTTATCTAAGCATGCTTCAACCATGAAACAACTACTTTCTGAACTAATAGCCTTGTTTCAGTGACAACGATTTTGCCCAAGATTGGTCTTTCTCGAAATGGTACTTACTTTCTGAAGTCTGATGATGCTCACAATTAAGGGCACTTGAGATGGTTAATTTTATGTGTCAACTTGACTGGGTTACAGGATGCCCAGATTAAACATTAATTGTGAATATATATGTATATGTGTGTGTGTGCTAGAGTGTGTGTGTGTGTGTGTGTGTGTGTGTGTGTGTGTTCGTGAGTAAGATTAACATTTGAGTAATGGGATTACAGGCATGCGCCACCACACCTGGACAAATTTTTTTTTATAAAAAAATCAACCTACTTATTATTCTTTAGCACTTATTTACTAAAGACAAATAATGACCTTCATCCTTATACATTTGATTGTCACTTTGGCAATCCTAGAAGTGACATTAGTTTATAAATAGGAGTTCTTTTTTAAGTAAAGGGAAAATATAAAACATAGACAATTATGTGAAAGAAGTCTCAATATTGTTGATTCATTTTTATATCAACACAAATTTTCTTGTGAAGCCTTCAACCTAATTGAAAGGTGGTTCTCTTGAGACACTGTAGTACTTGCCATCATTCAAAGAAGCCCCACATTTTTCTACTCCATTCGAATGGATTAGGAGTGATACTCCGTATGGCGGCTACTACCATCTCTTTCCATCTCATCACAGGCTTGCTATCGGTTCCTGCCACCCTTTCAGCCTGACTGCCCTCTTCATGCCATTATGCCCATGGTCAATTCTATTACTGGTTCCTAACCTGACTGCACAGTCTAAATCTCCAGTGCTGGGGCTCAGGAATCTGTTACTGGAAAGTCCCACACCCAGGAGATTCTGATGTATCTAGTCCATTGACAAGTATCTGTGGACTTTACAGGGTTAGTCTGGGCTAATCCTTGTTTTTAAAAATTCTTCTTCAATTTCCTTGCCATATATCTCAAAGGTAACCAGAATTCTTACCTTGACTTTTCACAGTTCCAGTGCCTAACCTGTTACTGTTGGCTTTCACAAGTCCAATTCATACCTTTGGACCCCCTTCAATGAGAAGTTTAGAAATGCTAGGTTTTAGATTCCAATGGCCTACCTCCTAAAGTCTTAAGCATTTCTTTTGTTATTAGTATCTGTGGTTCCCAACAAATCAGGTCCAGCCACTTGCCCCAAAGCACCAAATGGAAAAGTGATGGTGAAAAACAGGGAAGGGGCTTTAATCAGTCTAGCTGAAGTGGGAAGACAATGGGGAATAGCATTTCCATCCCTACCTTCAGGAGTACTAGCATGAGCTCTCAGATAATATAAGCAAGGGGGACCTGAAGTATGCACAGTCAAGCAAACTTAGTCAAACTGTGATCTGGGTTGATCATTATCTCAAGATCAGTCAGGTGGGCCCTGTTGGAAGCAAAAAGAAAACTGTCATTGGCTGGGGGTAGTTTCAACTCATTACAAGATATTTATTAATCAGACCTCTTGTTCCTGGAATCAAGGGCACCCAGAGCAAAGGAGACTGATGCAAAATGGAGGCATAGATGCCACATTTTTATCTCACTTTTACTTACCCACTGGACATTTGCAGGCCCAAGTGAAGAGTCAGTGTTTTTAGCAAACACAGCCTCTAAGTCCTTGTTATACTCTGACTTTATAAAGCCAAGTGTGTCCTTGAAACCCTTTCTTCCTGATTCCCAAGCTTTTATAATTCTCCCCTTTTCTCTAAATCATGTCTTCCTTTTCTCTGACTTGTTACATATTGAAACTCACAGCTCCTGTGACGAGATGTCCAGATCATATGAAGGCAAGCTCCATACGGTTTACAGAATGGTGTTTCCTCTGCACCTGTCCTCATGCACCCTCTCCTCTGAGAGCTTGCAAGCTTCTGGGAGGCAGGGGCAGTGTTCTGTGCATCTCTGAATCCAGCACCTCACAGAGTCCCTCATACATGAAATATATTGAAGGGATAATTGTTGACTTTATCCAGTTCTCCTTATTTGAAATTCCCTTTTGGCCCATGGTTGCTCATCTACTTGACATATCCTTAAGAGCATGGCAGAAGCCTCATGCCTGATCATTCACACAGTTTGGGATTATTCTCATCTTTCAAGCTTAAACTATGTTAAACAATTAGTATTTAACTATTCATTAGTGAATGTTAACCCTTCTTTTAAGAAATCCTAAGTCTGCATCCAGACTTTAAGTCCTTTAGCATGCAGACTTTAAGTCCTTTAGGGAAAATAAGTGCATCTAATATTTTGTGGAACTGCTCATAATGTGCATCACAAATGAATTGTTCAATAATATCCAGAAGATTAAGTATTGAAAATAATTATGAGAAGGTCGGCTAGGTAGAACTGGGCTAGGAGCTGTGAATCTTGAATTCTTGACCCACCTCTGCCATTAACTAGATGTGTATCCTGGATAAATCATTGGCTTTTTTTTTGGTCTGCCTTAGTTTCCTTGTTTATGAAAAAAAAGATGCTTGGTAATATGATTTTTAGTCAACTCCAAAGTTCATCATCTGGGAACATTCTAACTGGCTTAAGAAACTGCTGGGGAGGGGTGTTTGCTCTACCTGCTCCCTATGCCTGGACCATTGCTCTTCCAGATGTCTTCTAGGCTCGCTCCCTCCCTTCCTTCAAATCTTTTCTCACCCTTCACCTCAGTGAGTCTCATCCTGCCCACCCTTGTTAAGACTCCAATCCACCCTCACCCTCAAGTTCTCCCTACCACAGCATATCCACTCCCCTTTTTGCTACTTATTATTTTTTCATAGTCCTTATCACTTTCCTGTATATATATGATTTTCTTACTACATTTTATTTTCTGTCTCTCCCCACTAGAATCTAAGTCTCCAAGGTCATGGATATTAGTCTGCTCTGTCCACTGGTATATCAGGAGCACAGAGAACAGTGTCTGGCAGCTGATGCCCAACAAATATTTTCACAATGAATGGATCCATTTATCATGGTAAGAAAAGTTTTATAAATTAGATTTTTTTAGAATAGGAACTATCTGTAACCCAAAACCATAAACATCATCTTGATTTTGCCTATTAAAACTGAAAAATAAAAGCATCAAGTTAGGGACAGGGGTGTAATTCTAATAACAATAATAGATATAACACTGCTAAATAATTTCTTAAAAATAGGTCAGAATGAATTCTTCTGAATGTGTTCCCATTAATCCACATAGAGTAAAATGCTAACTCTTTAGAATCTTTGAGAAATGAAACATTCTAATTATAGATTTTTACCATTGAACTTGAACTATGTGGTATCCCATGTTCATAAACAGTATTGTTATAGTTTAGATATGGAATGTCCCCCAAAAGTTAATTTATTGAAAGCTTGGTCCTCAGCTGGTGGCACGATTGGGAAATGGTAGAAACTTCAGGAGGTGGGGCCTAGTTGGAAGAAGTAGGTCACCGGGGGTGTGTCCTTTAAGGGTATATTGGGAATCTAGACGCTTCCTCCCTCTCTCTTTGGTTACTGGCTACAAAGAGGTGAGCAGTTTTCCTCCACCACAAACTCTCCACCATGAACAACTGCCCTACCACAAACCCAAAGGCAGTAGGGCCAAGAGACCATGCACTGAACCCTCTGAAACCATGAGCCAACTTTTAAGTTGCTTATCTCACGTATTCTGTTATAGTGACAGAAAGCTGACACAACCATAATACTGAATATTAATAAGTTCCTTTGATAAATGTGCATTTTATAAGAACTCATTATTTTGAAGAGCAAATAATTCTCTTGCTATGACTATAAAGGACAATAAAGTAAATGTAGAAATTTAGGATAAATTTATATTATTCAAGTACATACCCTGAAATTGATATTTTGAAACATTCTAAACTTTTTTTTGCTTGTTCTCTACAGTGAATTAATTTATTGTTTTTTTTAATTTGGTGCATTGTAAATTTTACATCATATTGGGGTATAGAGGTTCAGATAGATGCATGCACATAGTTCTTGGTGCCCTCTTCACCAGTTCCCTCCCTGCTCCCCCCCCACATATGTCTTTGATATTGGAATTGGTAGTTTGTATACATTCATAGCATTATTTCTACTATTACTCTCTTTATGACTTCATCGCCCATCCCTGATCCCCCTCATTCACTCCCCTGGACACTGCTCATCTATCTGATGCCCTTATTTCCAAATATCTCTCTAGCTTCATAACAGCACAATTTACAATAGCCAAATTATGGAGCCAACCTAAGTACCCATCAACAGATGAATGGATCACAAAACTTTGGCATATAGACACAATGGAATTTTACTCAGCCATAAAGAAGAACAATATCTTGCATTTTGCAGGAAAATGGATGGAACTTGAAAATATCATACTAAGTGAGTACAGCCAGTCTCAAAAAACAAGTGGATGTATGTTTTCTCTAAACTCTTTTAATGACTTGCTTATTTCTCCTAAAAGCACTTTTATAAAAGTGAACTCTCGGCACTGATAGCTGTTCCATGTCCGTCACTCTCCTGACACTTTGTACATGTATGTGTCAGAGTTTATCTTGCTATTGTTTATATATGTTGAGATATCTATCTCATCTATGAGACATGAATTCCATAAGGGCACACAATTTGGATATATTTTCATCCAAAATGTGCTTAGAAAGTAATAGAAATTCAATAAATATTTCTTGAATGAAGAAGTGAAAGTCTCAACAAATTAATTTTATACACGCCATTTACCTTATAATTCAATTCTAACTTGTATTTTCCAATCATACCTGAAAAGCAAGCATTTTTCCACTATTTCAAGTGTGACATAGGATTAGAAAGCATACAATATTAATATAAGGTACTTAAAAATGAAGAAAAAAGCATGGAAATTATAGTCATTTTTGTACAATAATTCTTAGTTATATTTATGATCAAAATTTCTTTCAATTCAAAATAGAACCATGTAAATGCAAAATAACATATACTTGTAAGGTTACTGTATATAGAATATAGTATCATCTGAACCTAGTATATGACATATGGTGAATAATATATAACTGTTTAAAGTTTATAAAAACACATTAATATGGCTAGTTTTTAAAAAGAGATGTCTGTAAAATTATGTTTAATATACTTACTAAAAGTCTCAAAGACTTTATATGAACATTAGGAATCTTTGCGAAAAAACTTTTTTTTTTTTTTTGCAGTACCGGGGATTGAACCCAGGGGCGTTCTACCTCCGCGCTACACCCCCGGCCCTATTTTTTATACTTTATTTTGAAACCGGGTCTCACGAAGTTGCGGAGGGCCTCACTAAGTAGAGAGAGA
>PVJS01015989.1:0-38091 GCA_004027185.1 Glis glis
AGCGCGGAGGTAGAATGACCCTGGGTTCAATCCCCGGTACCAAAAAAAAAAAAAGATTAAAAAAAAGATTTTACTAAGTTATTTCCCATATGCACACAGAAGTATCCATATAAGCCAAAAACAATAACTGTCTCCAGTGAAGGAAGAAACACCAGCTCTGAACCTGAGAAGCTAAATGGCTATTCCATCCTTGTCTCAGGATTCATAGTGCTAGTAGAATTAGTCATTTATGAATTTTCCAAACTATTCAACATATGAGTATTTTCTTTTCTTTTCTGCTTGAAGCAAACAAAAATTAACAATGTTTTAATTGATTTTGGGGGTTTGTACTATGAAGTGCAAAAAGACAAATTTTATCTTGGCCTTATTGTGTAAAAGTGTGCTAATACAGATGTTTATTCGTTAATTTTGTGCTTAAAATCAATTTGTGAAGTACTATTTTTTTTAAAAAGGGACAGTGTTTCTTGATAAATGTGTTACATGAGTCATCATTTAATCTTTAGTACACTGGTGGTAGATACCTCATTTAATCCTTACAACAATCCCAGTAGATAGTGTGTGAGGCTTTAGTGTGTTCAACATTTATGGCCCTCACTTTCAGGTACATGATAACATGCACTTTACCCCTTGATGTTTCTTTAGTTTTTTAAAAATTATAACAAAATGCACATAATGAATGAAATACCTTTAACCTTTGTATGATTTAGTAGCGTTAAATACATTCACACTGTTGTTCAACTCCAGAACTCTTTTCCTCTTACAAAGCAAAAATTCTATACTCATTAAGAACTTCCCTATTTTCCCCCTTCCCCAGTTCTTGGCAATCATCTACTACTTTCTGCTTCTATCTGTTTGACAGCTCTTGATACCTAATATAAAACTAACCTATAGTCTTTGTCTTTTTTGTGACTGGCTCATTTCACTTAGCATAATGTCTCCCAGTTTCACCAGGTCATACCAGGGGAGAGAATTCCCATCCTTTTAAGGCTGAATGATATTCCACTGTTTGTATGCACATCTTGCTCACCATTCATCTATGGACATTTGGGTTGCTTCCATCTTTTGGCTCTTATCATGGGTGTACAAATGTAATTTTAAAACTCTGCTTTCAATTCTGTTGGATACATACCCAGAATCAGAATTGCTAGATCATATGGTAATTCTATTTTTAATCTTTTAAGGAACCATCATACTGTTTTCCATAGTAGCTCCACTATATCCTCACCAATAGTGCATAAGAATTCCTACTTTTCCGCATCATCACCATCATTTTTATTTTCTGGTTTTTTTTTTTTTTTGGTTTGTTTGGTTTGGTTTGGCTATTTGTTCTTGTTAGCTTAATGCCAGCAACCCTAATGGGTATGAGGTATACTTGCTCACTCTGAAATGAATCATGACATATGACTTTGTTTTGCCTAAAATGTTAGCAGGAATGGTATGTGTCACTTCGGGGAAGACACTCTGAGGGCCAATATACTTTTCAATGCCTGGGTAATCCCAAAAGTCTGTGATGAGATAAAGCCTCTGTTGGCACGGGGCATTGAGTGAGCAGATGAGCAGCACCCCTTGCTTACACCTATCAGGTATATATGAGGATATTATATAAGCCTCGAAGTTTGGGGTTTCTTGCCACGGAATTACCAAGGCTACACTGACTGATTAATGGTTGTAATACTGCCTCTATTTTACTGACAAAACTATCCTACTGACAAAAGTAGGTTAAATCTTGCTCAAATTCATATAAATGGTAAATATTTATGATGAAAAGTGAAATAATACCTGATTCCAAAACCTAGGTGTCCTCCACTACATATACTTAATCTATGGGCATCTTTACAGAAAGGGATGTGTTTGTTTTTTGTTGTAGTTGTTTGCTTATTTTTACCCTATGATGATAAAAAGAACTTGAGACTCCTATGGGATGGAGGAAAGATCCAAAGATTGTCTCTACAGACAGAAAGGTCTGAATCTTTAGGTATAAATATTAGTGGGAATCTCCATTTCCATGTTCTCATATTTTCATGTAGAAAAGCATCATCCCAAACCTCTCTCCTTACCCAGCACAAATAACCCACAGAAAGAATAATGATTTATCTGATGACTAGTTGATAATTTTGCAGAAAGGACTGGGTGTGAGTGACTCTACATATTCTCAGCTCTTTCCAAATCTCTTCTATAGAAATTTTGGCATGCCTTTCACTAAACTGTTTCCTTAAGGAGTCAGGTAGGAATTTTCCAGAAACTGTTTACTTTGTTCTTTACAACCTCTCAGATACTCTTTACTATGCATTTCAGCTTATGAATCTCAGGAATTCAGACTATAATTATACCTACAGAAATGTGAGAAACACAAGTGAAAAGCAGTTAAGAAGACATGAAACTCCTACGATAAAACAGATACATCCAATGCTTGCAAGAAGGCAAAAGAAAACTAGATTGCCACCATAAAGACCAGAAAAAAAATCACTAAAGAAAATTGTATTAGGTACACATGCTTAAGGATTAGGTTATCACAGAAAGAATACAAAAGCTTAGGACAGTTGACAGAGTAATCTAGAATGCTTTGGGTCAGTGCCTCCTCAATTTTTTAAGGCCAGTGGCACACAGATAATACATGCAGAGAACTTTGGGGTAAAAGGACATGCCTCACATGATCAGAAAAACAGAACTGATACCTCCATATACCCATAATCCAGCAAGCCATGGCACACCAACTGGAGAGCTCTACTGTAAATAGGCAGAACATAAAGGCTCCAAATCAGTTTAGATTCACAAACAGTAAACAACAAACTGAAAATTACTGAGAAATGAATTAGAAAGACATTTTTCAAGTGAGACTCAGGATTTCAGATGCAATAGAAAAGTTCTAACTTCTTAAGAACAGTTTTAGAAAAAGGGAAATTTAATAGTTACTAGATCAGAAAAGGACCAAAGAAATTTAACAAAAAAATAAATACAGAGCAAGAAAGAACCCCATAATCAGAATATATTTACAGATGGAAAAAGGAGTCAGTAAATAGGAAAGTCAGAAACTACCAGTAAAAAAGCAATTGGGAAGTCACATGTTGAAGACAGGACACTATAAAATGTTTACAGAAAATGTGGACAGACCTGAGAGGAAAAACTAGGAATTTCAGGGTAAAACATTCAAAGTAGTACTGAGAGAACCTTAAAGAGATACAGATAGTGTTGACACACTAAGGAAACATGTTCAATAAATTTTTGACATTAGATCTCTAAGGAAAAGTACAAGAAACATGAGCTTTTAATGCAGGGTGGAGAACAAAGAGTAATTTTGCACATAGGTTGTATGTTGGTCTGATAAGGCAGTTACCCTGGTAGACTCCACCAACTCAGAGAGGTGAAAGTGGACAAAGCACGTCTGAGTAATAAATCATTTGAGCCAGGTGTAGTGGCACACGCCTATAATCCTAGTACTTGGGAAGCTAAGATGAGAAGATCACAGATTCGAGGCCAGCCATAGGAACTTAGCAAGACCCTAAGCAACTTAGCAAGATCCTGTTTCAAAATAAAAAACAGAAAAGAGCCGGGTGTGGTGGCGCACGCTTGTAATCCCAGTACTTGGGAGGCTGAGACAGGAGGATCCGGGTTCGCAGCCAGCCTCAGCTACTTAGTGAGGCCCTCGGCAACTTAGTGAGACTCTGTTTCAAAATAAAGAATAAAAAAAAGGGCTGAGGGTATAGCTTGGATGTGGAATGCCCCTGGGTTCAATCCCTAGTACCAATAAATAAATAAATAAATAAATAAATAAATAAATAAATAGAAATGGGGGTGTGTCTCAGAGCTAGAATGCCCCTAAATTCAATCCCCAGTACCACAAAAAGAATAATTATTTGGACATCCTCCTATCTCAAGTTTCACTAACCCTCATTATGAGGAACTTATCAAGACCATATCAGAGAAATAACAAATATGCAAATGTAGGCCAAAAAAACAAAATAAAGGAATAGGAAGAAAGGACACTTAGATCCATCAAGCAGACCTTGCTCTTCATGAAGTAGATAGAGGCTAAGAAGCAGCTTAAACTGTTAACAATTAAGCCAAGCCTTCCTAAAAGAAGGGGAAAATATATGCATATGAACATATATACATATATGTAAATGTAACTATACACATACATACAGTGTATGTGTACAAATATAATTGAACTCCAGAGGTGTACCACATCCAGGAAAAAAAATGTAGCATAAAAAAACACTCAAGGCCTAGAATATTCAGAAGCTAAGGAAAGAATACACCAAAGAGAAAATGATTTTCACTGAATGCTGGGAGTGAGGTTTCAGAAGCATGAAGAACAGATTCAGCTCAAGAATTTAATGGGGAGATTTTCAAGATGAAATTAAGATGAAGAAAAGACAGAAACAGACCTCAGAGGCAGGTTTCTCGGGCCCAAGCAATCTCACAGCAAAGTGCAGTGCTGGCATCCATTGTGGCACAAAAATTAGTTACTAGAAAAAGCTTCTGTTCAATGTAGCACTGGCAGCTGGCAAATGAGGGCTTATAAGGAAAATGCAATTAAAGAGTTTTGACATCCAAAAAAGGATACCTGATAACCAGAATAGCTACCAGCATCATAAACCTCTAAGCAGGCCAAGAAGAAAGTAGTACTCAAATGCCACATTTTGTGCCATAGATAATTTGCAAAAAGTAGAATTTTGTCCCATTGGATATTATAGACTTGTTACTAAGTTAATCTCTTGAGAAAGTTCTCCCAACTTAGTTTAAGTTCACAGATAGTTGTCTACAATCAGCTGGCTTTTAATGACTGGCATCCTGGAATAACTAAAACTAATATGATTTTCTCGGTTTACCATTATTTTAAGTTTCTACTACAGTTTTTGGCAACAACTTGGGAAGAAACTGCACTAATAATAATATATTTGGACTGACAGGTAAGAGGCTAAATTTTGCTTTTGTTTCGAAATGTCAGAATATGAAAGATAAGCAACGAGTGTTAATCTTGTGTGTCCTAATAGTCCTCTAAAATATAAAATCTAGGCATACACAATTCAGCATTTGAAGTACTGAGTGAAATAAATGTATGAGTGAAACAGAGTAAGGGCTACAGTTGTAGATCTCCAATTCAGTTCAGGTCCAGAAATGACATGCTTACAGCTGAAGACCACACAAACTAAATGACTTTATTTGACTTGCAACCAGAGGGAAAAATAAGTACAACTTCTCTGAACTTTACCTTAAATCAATCAAAAGGATGTCATTTGGAAACTTAAAATTTCCCTGAGTTTTGGCAACAAAAGGGAAATCTATATTAAAGTTCGGGAGCATCTCTTGGTTGTTAACATTGCATGATTAAAATATCTTGAACTTTAACTCCATTACAGACCATGTTATAAGGAGTTTTACTGGGCCAAAACTGAAAAATAGGAAAAAGAGAAGGATGAGAATTTCAGCTTAGGATTTCTGCATGTGTTCTAGTTTATAGATTCATGTCAGAGCCTTGTGGTAGAAATCTAACAGTCTACCAGTGTTCCAAGAAAGCACATAAAGGAAGAAATGGATGGTATTAGAGTGGCCTCATGAAGGTGGAATCAGGACTGCCCTAAAAGTACTGATTTCCTCCTCCAAGGAGGCCAGCAACATACTTTAAATAACCGAGATTTTAATGGTTAATTCTAATGGAAAGAGAATGAGAAGTAAAGAATATTGCAGAGTAACTTCATATCCCTGTCCTCAGGTTTCCATGTGAAAATACTTTATCTGAATTAAAGTCCAATTTAATTCTCCACCACTAACCCATTCCTCCACTGTTAATCTATTCTTTCTCATGAAAAGTCATTCTTGAATCTAAGGAAAAGAACTTGGTGTGTATACTAGCCCCTTCAGGAGCCACTTCTTAGGTCTTCCTGGCTAGATTCTGATCTTACAGTGGAAACGGAAAGTAACCCAGAATTTGTACCCATGAATTCCAAACAACTTGTCAATAATTCAGATAGTATTGGGATTGCTATAAGCCTGTCTTGGTTTCCTATATCTCTATTGACACTGTAGAAGAGAAACAAACAAACAACAACAACAAAAGCAACTGAGTGCTATTTATTGAGTGTCTAAAACCCCATCACTAAACTTCATGGTAACTTACGTCTCTTCTTCAGCTTTCATTTGGAAGGCATCTTCTAACCAATCTAATAATTTGTGTGTAAACTCACTCACATCTTGCTGTGGAAAGAAAAAAATCTTGTTGATATTTTAGCCTACAAATAAAAATAGTAAATGTTGCAACATAAATCAATAATAGCCAATCACCAAAATGTATAACTACCAACTTCTCACAAAAGTATCATTATGAGATGTTTCATATAAAATCCAGCAAACTTTAACAATTTAATCAGTGTATAAAATCAATACTTGGGAAAAACATTATAATCACTGCTACTGGGCTTCATTTTAAGAAGAAAAAATATTTACATATATTTCCAACTTAACAAATGGGTTGGTAAAAAAAAAATCAATACCTGCTCCCTCTCCAAGGAGCTCTGCAATCAGTCTTTATAAAATGAAAGACTAATATTTTCAAACGGTTCTTCATTTTATTAAGAATCATTACTAGCTACTCTCTTAGAAAGACTAGTGTTTTTTGACAATTTGGTTTCTTAATTCAACTCATACATGCAACCCTATTAGCCATAGCCACCTTAACCCAGATACTTATTAACTCTGGCAGGTTGAATCCAACTAATCAATCACTCCCAGCTACTGAGTCCATGATTCTATGAACTTCAAACTGACCCTCCACTCAGAATCAGGACATATATCACCTTTTGCCATCCCTTTCTTTGGTCCTTGTTCCCCTAATTTAGAAAAATAAAAATAAGTAGTGGTAGTTATACTCATCAACCACCATAGTTCTTTAAATATTGTGAGATGGAAGATAAATGAATAGTTTTGCAAATAAAATAGGGAAAAAAATAAAGTGACCCTACTAAGACTAATCAAAGACAGGTGAATCACTATAGGAAATCTGCTTTTATTTATCAAAAGTCTTAAGGATAAAATGAACCATCATACATTTTTCAAGCTAGTTTTTTGAAAAGCATCTTGGACAACCTATTCACCTGAAAAATACTGACATTAAGGTCTAGAAAGCTTAAGTAAATTGCTCCAGAACCATATACTTAAAATAGGATGAAATGCCAAGCAAGGTAGCACACACCGTTTTAATCCCAGTACTTGGGAGGCTGAGACAAGAGGAGCGTAGGCTCAAGGCCAGCCTCAGAAACTTAGTGAGATCCTCAACAACTTAATGAACCCTGTTTCAAAATAGAAAAAAAAAAAGGGCTGGAGTGTAGCTCAGAGGTAGAATGCTCCTGGGTTCAATCCCAAGGACCAAAAAAACACATTAAACTGCACAAAAATCCAGTTATAATCATCCATATTTATTTTTAAAAATCCATATTTGTAAAAAGGACTAGACAGCATAAAAATCCACTTATAAACACCTGTAGTGTATAGAACAGTGGCCTACCAAAATATATATATTCACTTAAAGCTTTAGAGTCTGGTCTTATTTGGAATATGGGTCTTTGTAGATAGAATTAAAAATGTCAAGATAAGATGATCCTGAGTAAGAATGGGCCCTAAATCCAATGATGAATGTTTTGAAATAGAAAAAAAGAGGACACACAGACACACTGGGTAAAAGGATATGTGAAGACAAGGACAGAAACCGGAGCGATGCTGTCACAAGCCAAGGAACAGTGGGGATCGCCAGAGGATGGTAGAGACAAGGATGGGTTTTCCCTAGAACCATCGCAGGGCACACACTCTACCAAAACTTCATTTTGGGCTTCTAGAACTGTTAAAGAATAATTTTCTCACCCGGGCCTGGTGGCGCACGCTTGTAATCCCAATACTTTGGGAGGTGGAGACCGGAGGATCCGGGTTCGCGGCCAGCCTCAGCTCTCTCTCTCTCTCTCGCTCTCTCTCCCCGTGTCTCTCTCTCGCTCTCTCGCTCTCTCTCTCTCTACTTAGTGAGGCCCTCCGCAACTTCGTGAGACCCGGTTTCAAAATAAAGTATAAAAAATAGGGCCGGGGGTGTAGTGCGGAGGTAGAACGCCCCTGGGTTCAATCCCTGGTACCGCAAAAAAAAAAAAAAGAAGAATTTTCTCCTGTTTATAAACCACCCAGTTTATGATAATATGTTATGAGTGAACTAAGAAACTAATTAAATACTTTAAGATAAATTTTCATAGTTTTTTTACAACTTTACTTATTTTGAAGATTGTATCTAACAAGAAACAAAAAATTCCTATTTATGTCAAGTCTTCAGAAGAAGTTAATCCCTTTTTTAGCAATCAGTCTAAAATTCACAACTATAAGAAATTCTACCTACTTTCATGAAGAGAAAAAAATAAGGTCTTTACCATTACATTTTACTCTTAAAATAAAACAATTAGAGATGTGATTAAAATTGATAGTACTACTGCATACCAAAGGGTCTCCCATGAAGACTCTTACATATTTCAAAACGTGATATGTTTGATATAACTAGGAAAAACATAAGATTAAATTATATATTCACTTTTTAAAATTATCACGATACTCATGTCACTTATGGATTTATTCCACTAAATCATAATGTGTGCTTCAGAGTCAAGAGTGGGGAACAAACAATCAAACCTCCATAAACCTGAATTGGGGTGCATCTCCTTTAAAAAACCTCTAGAGAAAAAGAATCACAATGAGAACACCAGGTGTATACCGTGGCAGCTCAAAGCAAAGGTTATTGGGATATTTAGGAGCACACAACAGCAGCACCATTTGCTTCCATTTTGACTCTAACTCAAACCCACCTATGTACATGTCCAGCTCCAAATGAAGTCTATGCGGTTTCATCTTTAATATAAAAAGATACTCAAAGACCACTATACATCAGTGCAAAGCACCAAGAGAAAAGAAAACAAGAAAAACACAGGGAAAGCAACTCTAGATGAAAATATATGTCAGGGAACAGAAGCAATCTGTTAAAGTTTAATTATATACTAAAAGCCACTGGAGAAGAAAAGTACACATAATAAAGGAAGAAAAGAATGCTACAGAGATAATGAGTGATGAGTAAATAAATTAAATATATTTAGAACAAGGAGTGCTCCTAAAACAGTGGCTTAGGATCATTTTAGGAATATTATTTCTTTTGGCTGTGTTAGTATCATTTGTGGCAGAGAAAGTGAGTAACAATCCTAAAGAGACACTAACCTAAAAGGCACTGAGCCACTGTTAGAAATATCTGAAAAAAGAAAGAAGTCAACAGAAGAAAACTCTTATATGAGAACACTTTTTGTTCATTTCTATTTGGAATACAAGGTGTATTTAAAAAGAAAAAAGAGAAACAGAGAGAGAGAGGGAGAGAGAGAGAATATGAATGAATGAATGAATGAGTGAATGAATGAATATGAATGAGAATGGATGGACAATAACAGAACTTTGCAGAGCTCTCCTCCAAATTCCCTTTTTAAACATCCATACAATAGAGATACATCCAAGTAATTATAAAAACTACCCTATAAGAACAGTGGCTGTTTTAACCTCTTCTCAAATAGTATTTCATCATCTGCTCTTTACTTCAATCCTGCTGTCTTTCACAACACTTGTTATTATTCTGTCTCCTTCCTCATTCCTCTTTGTTTTCCTTAATTTCTCTGACTCCTCAAATATGTGAAAATACTGTTTATAGAAATTTTCTATATTCATCTGAAAATCTTCAATATTGTTTTTAAGAAATGGATAAAACCTACCATGATAGCATTATTTAAAGAATGAAAAACAGCTGCCAGGTGTGGGCCGTGGGGTGTGGTGGTGCGAGGATGAGACAGGAGAACTGAGGTTCAAGGCCAGCATGGGCAACTTAGCAAGACCCTGTTTTAAAAATTAAAATTAAAATAGGGCTGGGGTGTAGCTCAGAGGTAGCACACCCTAGGTTCAATTCCAGTACTACAGAAAGAAAAAGAAAAAAAAGAAAGAAAAACAGTAACAAAAGCAATGTCTCTCAGAAACCTTCTGAGTAATTAAGGAAAACTACCTCCCTACCAGCAAAAGCAGGGATATCAAAAGCATGTATACTATCTTGACAGTGGATTATCATACATTTGTTGACATTTTTAATTATACATGTGAACATTCTTAATTTTATCCAGTTTTTCCTGATCAACATCAATCGTAATACAAATCACTTTATTTGACACTTTCAAAATCACTTACTTTTTTGTTTCATTTAAAAGTAAGTCTTCCAAATAAACAGTATTTTAAATGATTCCAGTTTATTTTTTTAATTTAGTTGAATAATCCATCCTAAATTGTCACATATTCTAGGAAAAGTTGCTTAAGGACAGATCAATTAAGTAAAATTCATATAT
Organism: Glis glis; assembly: GCA_004027185.1. Taxonomy (NCBI): domain Eukaryota; kingdom Metazoa; phylum Chordata; class Mammalia; order Rodentia; family Gliridae; genus Glis; species Glis glis. The sequence continues at coordinate 10,392 of PVJS01015989.1, forward strand.
TTAATATAGGAGTACAAAAAAGCTACCTGCTGTGAGTCATTTGACTTGAAGGCATCCTTAAGAATTTCAACTGCTCTTGATGGGTCAACATACTTCCTTTTGGTACCAACAAGAAGTGCAAATAAATACCTCAGTTCACGCATAAAAGGCAAATTCCGATGTTCCTATTGGGGGGGGGGAACAAACCTTAAGTGAAGATTAACAAAGTTTTACTAGTAAACAGCTATTCACCTTAACAGTAACCAAAAGTTGAACTACAACAGATTAGGGACAAATTCAGCACTCTATATCATATTTAAGAAGAGTGTTGTCATCTACAGGACTCAAAGGAGTCTAGCAGGAAAACAGCAGAAGACGTAGGCTAGGCTCACAATTTCAACATAAATGCCACACATTCACAGCAAAATCATGTCATCACCCAGCCAAGAATATCCTCCTAATTCAAGTCTGTGTATTATAATCCTTCCCATTGAGCAAGGCCCAGCTGCAGCTGACAGGAGCAACAGCAACAGTCAACGTTCAATGAGTGTTCACTATGTGCCAGGCTCTGTTCTAAGAGCTTTACCCAAACAAACCATTTAAGCAAAACTTCTTCCTCTTCTATAAAGCCTTTCTAGAACCCTCCAAGTTAACAATGCCCTTCGATATGAATCACCAACTGCCACTGCAGTGTGATGATCATAATTATAAGACTAATATTAGGACCCTGACTAATTATTAATATTCAAAAAACATCAAGTTATTTGTATTTATTATTTTATATTATCTATAAAATTGCTTTACACATATTCATTTTATAACTGAATTATTAAATATATTTATTATAATTATTAAATTTTGTTTAATAAGCACAATATTAACCAAATAATTAATTAGATTATATCCTAGTATGAGTTTAATAAATCATCCTACTGGCTCTCCTTGAAATCTTACTTTTGTTCTCAGTTAAGACTGTAAGCTTCTCAAATATAGACTTCAATATCGCTTCTACAACTTTTTACTACACAAAGCAGGCATTCAATTTGTACTGGTGGATTAAATGAAACCCTCCAAAACCAAACAAACCCACTATTATCGATCACTAACAATTTATTTTAAAACAAGATGGAAGCCTTTAAAAAGCATGTAATTCACATAACTTGGTGAAATGTTTCACAACAACAAATCAGACAAGCAATTCTTATATTTAGTTCTTATAGTAGTAATATTAGTAGATAAGGCTTAAATATATTATTTAAATATGAGAAAAATCCAAATTTAGGTAATTAGCATTCTCAACATTATCAAATTTGTAAGGGTACATGTAAGAATTTTTATATAGCTGCTGCCCAGAATAATATAACTTATATGGAAATAATTGCTCCCAAAGTACATTCCAAAAGGACTCCTAAAAAATAGGTAGAAGGGAATAAAATTAGTTTCAAATACTTATCATTTGATCCCAAATCTATACACACCATTAAAGCAATCACAAAGTACATCAATTCTACCATTAAAAACAAGTTATGAAGAAAACAGCTTTTACTTAAATATAACAAATTCCATTATCTATGATGAAGGTTAAATTCAAAAATTCTAAATGAGAAAAATAATTCATGATTTTTCTCTGATTCTTCCTACTCCCTTCCCAACTACCCTATATAATAAGTAAGCTTAAAAAAGTGTAAAGGCTGAATTTTAACCAACAAAATATTTTCCAAGATTACCCTGAGTTTCCTGACATTATTTCTTCATTTATCATTGCACCTGAGACAAGCCAGGATTTTTTTTTAATGGCATTCTTTGTCAAGTAATAAAGATGGAATAATGATTTTTTAAAATGAAGAGAAATTCTGAGAAGCCCATTTGAAAAATAAAATACTTCAATATAATGAAAGATTTTTGTCTCAGCCAATTCCTGTGGCATTTCTAGCTTTAATCTGTATTTCCCTAATGACAAAATGTTGAACATCTTTTAATATATTTACCATGTGCCCTTCTTTTTTAAAGAAGCATCTATTCAAATATTTCTCTAAATATAATGATTAGGTTATTTGTCTCATTATTCTTTTCAGTTTTTAAAGTTTATATTTAACTGATACAAATAATTATTTATATTGACAGCATAGGGAGTTTGATGTAATTTTTTTTGCATTTTGATTGATGCAATGTATATGCTTGTCATATAAACCAACTTGTATGTACATGGGTCTTGGTGTGTTCCCTTCAGCTCCTACCTCATTACCCAACCCTCCCTGTATGTAATACTGAGATTGGTAGAGATAACTTCATACATGGGCATAAAATCATTTGAATTGTTTCTTTCATCAGTTCTTCCTTTTCCCCTTCCCATCTCCTTTCCCCCATACCCTTCCACTATTCTACTGGTTGCTCTCCACAATTATCTAAAGTCTCTTTCATTTCCTATTTTCTCTCCAGCTTCCACATGAGAGAAAACTTTCAATCCGTGACTTTCTGAGACTGGCTGATCTCACTTAGAATAATATTTTGTAGTTCCATCCAATTTCCTGCAAATGACATAATTTTGTTCTTAATGGCTGAGCAAATCCATTGTGTATATATACCACATTTTTGTTATCCATTCATCTGTTGATGGACACCTAGGCTGGTTCCATAGTTTTGCTATTGTGAACTCTGCTGCTATAAATATGGATATGCATATATCAATATAGTACTCTAATTCATTTGGAAACATACTGAGGGGTGGTATAGCTGCATCATATGGTGGTTCCATTCCTAGTTTTTTGAAGACCTCCATACTGATCTCCTAGTGGTTGTATTAATTTGCAGTCCCAGCAACAGTGTATAAGAGTTCATTTCCCCTCTCTAGAATTTAATACTGTTTGCATTCTTGATGACTGCCATTCTAATTGTAGATGGAATCTCAATGCAGCTTGAATACATTTCCCTGGTGGTGAATGATGTTGAACATTTTGTCAAATATTTATTGGCTATTTGTATTTCTTCTTTCAGGAAGTGTCTATTCAGTTCAATTGTCCATTTTTTATTGATTTATTTCTTTTTTTGGTGCCAAGTTTTTTTTTTTTAGTTCTTTACATATTCTAGATATCAGTCCTTCACCAGCCTCCCATTCTGTAGGCTCTACAGATTCTTGATGGTTTCCATTGCTGCACAGAAGCTTTTCAATTTGATGCCATCACATTTATTGATTCTCAGTTTTATTTTCTGAGCATTGGGGGTCTTACTGAGGAAGCTTCTACCAGTGCCTATATGTTGGAGAGTTGGTCCTATGCCCACTTCTAGTAATTGCAAAGTATCTGGTCTAATTTCTAGGTCTTTGATCCATCTTGAGCTGATTTTTGTGCAAGTTGAAACATGAGGGTGTAATTTCATTCTTCTACATATGGATATTCAGTTTTCCAAGCACTACTTGTTAAAAAGTATGTCTTTTAAGTTGGGCATGGTGGTGCACACCTGTAATCCCAGTACTTGGGAGGCTGAGACAGGAGGATCACAGGTTCAAGGATAGCCTCAGCAACTTAGTGAGGCTCTCAGCAACTTAGTAAGACCCTGTTTCCAAATTAAAAAATAAAACAGGGCTGGGGGTATAGCCTAGAAGGACCTGGGGTGCCACTCCTAGTACCCCCCCAAAAAAGGCTGGCTTTTCTCCAGCACATGTTTTTGACTCCTTTGTTGAAAGTTAACTGGCTGTAGGTGGGAGGATTTGTTTCTATATCTTCTATTCTATTCCATTGGTCTATGTGTCTGTTTTTGTGCCGATACCCTGCTGTTTTTTGTGACTGTAGCTCTGTAGTATAATTTGAAATCAGATACTGTGATCCTTCCAGCATCACTCTTAGTGATCAGAACTGCTTTGGCTGTTCTGGGTCTTTTATTTTTCCATATAAATTTTAGGTCTTTTTTTCTAGCTTTGTGAAAAATGACAATGAAATTTTGATAAGGGATTGCATTGACTCTGTAGATCACTCTTGGTATTATGGCCATTTTATTTTGACGATATTTATCTTGCCTTCCTGTCTATCCAAGAACATAAGCAGTCCATCTACTAAGGTCTTCGATTTCTTTCTTTTGTGTTCTATAATTTTCATTGTAGAGGTCTTTTACCTCATTGGTTAGATTTAGTCCCTTTTTTTTTTGAGGCAACTGTGAATGGAGTTATTTTCTGGATCTCTGTTTCAGCAGATTTGTGGTTGGTGTATAGAAAAGCTAATGATTTTTATAAGTTGACTTTGTATCCAGCTACTTTGATGAATTTACCATATTTGCCTTATTATTGATTTGTAGAAGTTCTATTTGTACTTTAAATACAGTCCCTTTGTCTGACACGTTTTTCCAATATTTTCTCCCAGTCTTCAGTGTACCTTTTCATTTGGTATGAATTTTTGAAATACTAATGTATTTAATTTTGATGTCAATTTATATATTTTTTCTTTTATGGTTATATTTTATGCCTTTTTTATTATCCAACTTAAAAAAATTGTTGCTTTGTCTAAAGACACTACAGTTTTCTCCTATGTTTTTGTCTAGAATTTCTATAGTTCTGGTTCTTCCTTTAAAGTATATAGTCCCTTATGAATAATCTTAGTATCAGGTAAGGTTAGAAAATAATTTTCTTATATATACTATTAGCTGAAAACATTTCCCTTTTTCACTAAGTTCTTTAGACAACTTTGATTAAAATCTATTTACCTCATATGTGTTTCTGGACTCTATTCTGCTACATTGATCTATATGACTATCTTTTGGCCAATAACATAGTCTCTTCATCAATGTGACATGATTTCTTCCTTTCCAATCTCCATATTTATTTCTTTTCTTGTCTTATGGCACTGGTTAAATACTCCAGTCAATTGTTTAATAAAAGTAGCGAAGGCTGACATCTTAATCATTCCTGATCTTTGCGGGAAAGCACTCAGTTTTCACCATTAAGTACTATATGACATGTAAGGTTTTTGTTTTATTTTTGTAAATGAGTTTTATCAGAATGATAGTTCTTTTCATTCCTAGACTCTAGATGTTACCATAAATACTGTTAACTTTTGTCAAATCCTTTTTCTTCATCCGCTGAGATGATCATGTGGCTTTTCTTCTTTAGCCAGTTAATATAGTGAATTAATCTGATTTTTAATGCCAAACTAGTTTTCCATTCCTGTATAAAACTTGCTTCCTCATGAGATATTATCCTTCATATGTATATTACAGTATTCAAGTTGGTGAAATTTGCCACAACATTTTGTTTCTATGTTCATGAGGAATATTGAACTGCAGTTTCTTTTTTTAAAAAACATTTTTTCTACTTTTGGTTTCAGGGTAATGCTAGGCTAACAGAATGAGCTGATAAGCTTTACTTCTTCAATTTTCTGTAAAACTGTGTAAAGAATTGGTTATTTCTTCCTTAAATATTTTGTATAATCTTCCAATAAAACAACTTAGCTGTTGAATTTTTTAGTGGATAGGTTCCATATTTGTCAAATATGATATGAAATTGCCTCAAGTTACTTCTTCATCCACAAACATCAGTAGCTTGTAGTTTTCAACATACTTGTCTTTTGTGTATTACATTATTCTCCTTGTCTTTTGTGTATTACATTATTCTCCTTGTAATTACACAGAATATGTAGTGAAATCCCCCTTTTTCATTCCTTATATTTGTAATTTATGTATTTCTACTTTTTTCTTGCACAGTCTACCTAGAAACTCACCAATTTTACCAATTTTCTCAGGAAACAGCCTTTGGTTCATTAATTTTCTCTACTGTTTCTCTAGTATCTAGTTCAGGCATTTCTGCTATTATTTCATTTTTATATCAAAACATGTATATACAATCACTTTTACTTTATCATGGTTAAAAGCAGAAATTCAAGAATGCCTTTTATTATAAAATATAGAATTCCTTCAGGTCTTTGCTCCAGGAATATAGTATAGTACTCAGCTAAACACATTCCCCTCTCTTAAGATTCTCATGTCTGCACAGTAGAAAGTGAAAAAATATTGTTTATCTGAAAATATTTGCTCAAAATCAATACTTTAAATAATATGAGCTTATGATTTTATAATTAATAGGACTTTACCTACTTCTACGGTGATTTCCACTAAATATTATGAGTTCATGTATTTTTGTTTTCTCAACATGTAATATAGTCTACCATATCTTGTAACATTTTAAGCCACGAAATATCTGTGGGGTAAGATGATTATGAGAATCTGTTATTTTTCTACTAACCTCACAATTTTTCTACATACTAAACTTACAAACAGTTAAAATAAATATGGGTGTATAAATCATAGTTCAACATCTGGAAGTAATAACCAAGTCTACCTAAAATACAAACTGATTTCAAAGACCCTATCACTTTCTCTTACTTAATACGTAATGCAACATTTGTGGCAAGCTCTAATTGCTAACAAAAGATGTCCTGATTAGCCATGCATGCCAATGACATCTCTGTGATTTGACTTCCCAAGTGTATTCTGTATGTTACGCATGAGTTTTCAAGCTCAATATAGCAGTAAACATTTCATGAGTTGGAAATAAATTTACTACTAAATAATAAGTGACAGAAGTTACACTGACACTTTTTAAAATAACTGTCTTTTCTTGCCTCAAGTGAATGTAGCATAAATCAGTAACTAATAACTACCTATAATTTCAATTGCTTCAAAGGTATCAAGTTATATAATATGTGCTGCTGTCACAATGCCAATTAAAAAGGAACAATTTAGCAACACAAAAGTCCAGTAAACATGAAAACATGTTCAACATCAATAGCAATCAGGGAAATGCAAGGCAAAACTACACTGATATTCCATCTAACTCCAGTTGGAACAGCAATCATCAAGAATACAAACAACAAATGCTGGCAAGGATGTGGTGAAATAGGAACTCTGACACTGTTGGTGGGACTGCAAATTAGTACAACCACAATGGAAATCAGTATGGAGGTTCCTCAAAAAACTAGGAATGGAACCACCATATGAGCAAGCTATACCATTCCTCAGTATCTTTCCAACAGAATACTATAGTAATACATGCATATCCATATTTATAGCAGCTTAATTCACAATAGCCAAATTATGGAACCATGCTAGGTATCTATCAACAGATAAATGGATAATGAAAATGTGGTACATATACACAATGAAATTTTAGTCATAAAGAACAACAAAATTATGTCATTTGCGAGAAAATGGATGGAACTAGAGAATATTACACGAATGAGATCAGTTAATCACAGAAAGTCAAGGGCTGAATGTTTTCTCTCATACATGGAAGCTAGACAAAAAATATAAAACAAAGGGGCTTTAAATAATTAAGGAAAGTGACCGGTAAAATAGTGGAAGGGGAGAGGAAGAATGAGGTGGAGAGGGGGAAGGAAAGAACTGATGAAAGATATAGTTCAATTGCTATGATCACGTATGAAGGTATCACTACCAATTTAGCTTTTATGTACAGGGAGGGGTGGGCAGCAGGTTAGGACCTGAAGGGAATCACACCAAGCCCTGTGTGCATGTCTGTCTGTATGATTTTGAACCTTACTAAGATGTATAATTACAATGGACCAAAGTATTTAAAAAAAACTTCATTTGTGGAACAATCTTACATAAAAGTGCACTGTATTCTTCTAAATAAGTGTGTTTTAAAGAATAAAAACGAGTACTTCAAGTCCCTAAGCAGAGACACCTAGAGATGCTGACCCTTCCACTGAAGGAAACAAACTTCTCTAAAAAGTACTAAATACACATTTCTCTAGTATGTGCTGAAAAGTCTCATGACCTTGCAACAAGTTCTGGTATGTAAACATGGATACAAAGATGATTTTTTAAAATAAGATTACAAAACTCAGTTGGTCTTATTCAACACTACGAAAAATATATTAAAGCTTTGTAGAATACTAAAATCTAGAAGATAAAAAGTCAAGACACATATAAATACATAACGAAATAGTTCTAAATAATTTAATGAAAATTATACATGTATTTCAAATGAAAAATGAGAGAGAAAATGTTGTGAGAAAGATAGGTAACAGTACGAAAAGTTCCATGTAAACACTGTAACGATTGAGTTTTCGTTTAATTTCTCTGGCTGTATGAGGGGTTGTCAGGTTGTCTTGGTTCCCTTTTCAAAATGAGTTATCAGGCTGACATTTACAGCCCAGAGACTATAACTTGAAAAGTTGGTTGCAAATCAAGTTATATTCCCTCTAGTGTACATTATAAATGTTTTACATATTTGCAAGAAAAGTGGTTTTAAAAATTAAACACTAAAAGGAAAATATAATTTAATAATTTATTACTACAATAGGTCACATTAAGTTCAGCATTTTATTGGAAGCTAAAACTTTACCTTCTTGGTTTTTAAAACCAATCCACTTAGGGCTACAGGCTCTTTATGGTGAGATCACTAAAGTACTGCACTCAAGAATAGCATCTCCATATACAATTATTTTTCCATTACGTATGAATGCCTACATGTAAATCAGTCCTATTTTTTTAATTATTATCTAACTAACAATAGCTGACACCTAATACCTACTATATGCCAGGCACTTTTAAGCTTTATGTTTTACAGTATTTAATCCCCAAGCAACTGTATGAAATAATTACTGTTATTATCTACACTTTATGGATAAGAAAACTGCACAGGGAGAGATCAAGTGACTTGCTCCAGGTCCATGGCTAGAAGCCAGGCAATTGGACCCTGGTGACTGAGTTCTCATTCTCTACACTGCAGCCTATAACAACAGTAGCTTCCAAAACAGAAGGCAGAGACGTGCATGGCAAAGATAACAGCACAAAAAGCACAAAACTTCTTTTTTTTTTTTTTGCTGTACTGGGGATTGAACCCAGGGGCATTCTACTTCCAAGCTACACCCCCAGCCCTATTTTTTATTCTTTATTTTGAAACAGGTTCTCACTAAGTTGTGGAGGGCCTCACTAAGTAGCTAAGGCTGGCCGCGAACCTGTGATCCTCTTCTCTCAGCCTCCCAAGTACTGGGATTATAGCCTCCCAAGTACTGGGATAACACCCAGCACAAAACTTCTTTTTTAAATAACTCAAGACAACTGAAAAGAAATTCTAATTTCCACCCAATTTTTCAGCAGTCAACTGAGGAACAATCTTTTGTAACCTATAGTTTATTGAAATTTCCCAGTCTGAAAAGGGAAGAAAATACTAAATTAACACAAAAAACTAGCATATTACTGTGACATCCAGGTGAAGAAAAATTCATATTTAAAATATGCTGACAAAGTTACTATAGCAGAGATTAATGATTTGACATTCAAATTCTAACAGTTTCAGATTTGATGAAGCAAATTAATGCCCCAAAGCAACCACAAATGAGAGATATAAAGAGTACAGGTACTCTGCTTTAAAATCTTTTATAATTTTACCTTTTGGTTTCGGGGTAAATCTTGAGCATTTGATGGAGGCTTGTAATTCAGAACTAATCTTCTAAATTCCAAAAGATTGAATAATGACTGAAAAAGAACAACAATTTAAGATACTTAAGGGGAAATCCTATTAACAGAATTGTGAAAATGACTGGCTCAGAGATTTTACTACTTATACAAAATTGTTGCAACTAGCATAAGAAGGCCTATTTTCACCCTGAGAAAAAGTATAATTTCTCATATTTTGACATTCTGTTTTTGATAATTAACAATATTTATTCTACTGCAAGCCCAAAATTATATAAAAACAACCTTATAAAACAAACTACACTTTCGTAATTCATTTATCTGTTGACAGACATCTACACTGGTTCCATATTTTGGCTTTTGTGAATTGTGCTGCTATAAACATGGGTATGCATGAATCACTGTAGTATTCTGACTTGAATTCCTTTGGAAATATCCAAGAGTGGTATCGCTGGGTTATGGTGGTTCCATTTACATATATGAAGTTGTCAATAGCAACCTCAATAATATATATAGGGAGTGGGAGTGACCAGGGTGGGACCCAGAGGGAAACACACCAAGTGCTGTGCACATGTGTGTTCCTATCACTCCAAACCTCATTATGATATATAATACAATGCACCAATATAAATACATTAAAAATAATAAAAAATGGCCAGGCGTGGTGGTACACACTTGGAATCCCAGTACTTGGGAGGCTGAGACAGGAAAATCACAGGTTCGCAGCTAGCCTCAGCAACTTACTGAGACCCTCCACAACTTAGTGAGACCCTGTTTCAAAAGAGAAAATAAGATAGAGCTGGGGGTATCGCTCAGAGGCAGAACATCCCTGGGTTTAATCCCTAGTACCACAAAAAAAAGAAAAATAATAAAAATGTATATCTTTCTCTATCTGGCTACTTCTATGACTTTTATCATTGTAGTTTTTTTCCTGTTTTATTATGCTATACACTGGTGCAGTAGTCTTTGTTTCTATTTGATTCCTACGGCTTTCAGAATCTGAGGCTTGATCTCATTCTTTCAAGTCTGAATTATTATCAGTCATGATCTCTTCAAATATTGCTTTTGCACTATTCCCAATAATTTCCCTCCAGAACTAAAACTATATTAGTACAAGTCACCATGTACAATGTATCTCTTATATGCTCTTATCTTTATTTTATGGCTTTAGTCTGAAGACCTTCAGACAAACTATCCAGTTGACTAATTCTCTCTTCAGTCATGTCTAATATGCTGTTCAATTCAACCATTGATTTCTTGATTTCATCTATTATACTTTTCCATTACAAAATTTCCATTTTCTTCATTGTTTTTAGTTGTCTGTCAAAGTTCCTAATCTTGCTTTTAATTCTCTCATAGTAATTACAGTTATTAATAAAAGATAATTAAATTTTCTGATTTCCCTGTAGGTATAGTTTTACTATCCTATTTTTCTCTTAATTTTCAGATGTTATTTTTCGGTATGACTAATTTGAGTGCTAAATGTTGTATGCAAAATTTTGGAAAAATTCCAAGTGCTACATATTATCTTTTAACAGAGAATTTACATTTGGTTCTAGCTCAGAGCTAGACTGGAGCTCTTTGCCATCCCAGATTACCTAATCCCAGATCAACTCTGCAATGATATGAAGCTGTATGACACAAAAACTAACAAGTCTGACAAATTTCAGTTTTCAGCTAGTCCTAGGTTCTATACTTTTAGAATTCTAACTGAAAGTCTGAGGTGTTTACTAGAGCTCCAACTCTGTGAAAAACTTAGCTTCTTAGCCACTGAGCAGCCACTTCTGGAAATGCCTCAAGAATCAAATCAGCCCAAAATGACCTAGTAAATCATTGTAATATTTATAGAATTATAAAGAATTGTAAATACTGAATACTGACTATTCTTAACTTATGATATAACTATGTTGGGAGATGAAAGAAAAACAATTCTAAGTAGGTGAAATGAAAGAGCAGGAAGGCATGTCATTTAGAAAAATTAAGTTAACTGAAGAAGCAGACTGGTTGCAGAGACTTTTAAGAAGGACTATGTGAGACTGTGAGGTTTGGGGCAGAGGAATGCTGTTTTGCACTGTAAGCCTTTTAGTGCCATGGGATTTTTCTTTTCTCTTTAAACTATGAACTTTTTCTTTAATGAAAACTAAAGAGGTAAGAGCAAGTAATGTGAAAAAAAACACTCTAAGTGATCTCATGAAATTTACTCAAAATTTCCAGCATGTTTTCAATATCCTCACTTAATGCTTTAGAGGTTACCTAGATCATTAAGTTGACAGAGCCTTTGAGGTCTTCAATTCTACCATTAATCATGTATGCTCCTTTTCGGTTCATTCATCCATGTATTCAACAATTAAATAGAGGGCTACTAAAATGTACCAGACACTACTACATACTGCCCTAATAACAATCCAGTGTGCTCTCTGCCCTCGGGACACTTGTACTTTAGTCACACTGGAGTTACATGACTTATAAGGTAACCATAAATACTTTATAATCTACCCTACAATCTTTATAATCTACTGTACAATCCTTCTAAATACAAAAGAGAGCTTTAAGATTAATATGTGCCAAGATTCTATAACAGAAGTTAACGAGGACTAAACGAGGCAAACTGGGAGGTATGAGCACCTTCTTTCTGAACATCTCAAAGGAACCCAAAATGGAAAAGGTACAAAAAGTCATCAGAGAATCCACACTACTTCAATTAAACACCCAGGACTAAAGAGGAGAATATATACCTCTAAATAACTATGTCATTCACTGACACCCTAGCGAGAAATATAGCTATAATCTGTACATTCGACAAATATGTCAAGTGAACAGGGTAAAAATAATCCTTACCAGAGAGGAGTTGGATATTTACGTAAAGACAGATAAATATTCCTAGAACAAGATTATTTAACGCATTCTTTATAGAATCTTCTCTTTCTGCTCTCCTGTTCTCCCCCAAAATACTGATTCCAGTAGTTAAAGAAAATGTAGATAAAGCTATACCTTTTGTAGCCTACCCCAGATAAGAGGTTTATATTCCCAGTAAACTTTTATATTTGGTAAATATATTCTCAAGGAAAAGAATTCCGCATTGTTTCATATTAGTCCTTCCAAGAGAAAATTCTGTAATTGAAACTTTACAGTAAACTTACATCACAATTTGAACAAATTCCAACTCTCTTTGGAAATTAGAAACCTTGAATATGATGAAGATTCTCTAAGCAAAAATTTCCATTTAATATAAGCTGTCACATATCAGTTTATATCTGAGAACTAAACAATTATGTCAGAAAATTAAAAAATAAAAGATTATAATTACTAAAGATAAAAATAAAAAGCTACTTAAAATAGCATTAAGAGACATTAAAATTAGAGTAAAAAAAATGTCAAGTGATCTCTAGACAAATTTTTCTGCCCACCCACAATTTTCTATAATTTGAAGCTTAATATTTTGCCACATTCCCAAATGTGATTATCAGTTTAGGTCTTTATAACCCAAACTTTTTAAGGTTAGAGATTACTTTACCTAGGTATTTAGATTTTTGTAACAGAAAAAATAAATAATTGCAATTATCAACAGCTGCCTTTTTAGAAGTTAAGCAGTCATTAAACTTAAATAAAATTTTAAAACCGGTAAAATTATTATTTTTAGTAAACTAGTAGTTAAGAAAAAGGCAATTTTTTTCCCCAGTCAATTCCCTCCCCACCAAAAAACACCAAAAATTTGAAGTGTAAAGCAAAAGCTAAGGTCAACAAACAGACTTAGGTTGGAAATAGACGTATAATTGTATCAAGTTTGAATAGAGACACTAAAAAGTTTATCCAATTAAAATAAAAGGTGGTTTCCCTATAGATATGTATTTTAATAATTAAATTATCATTTCAAACAGGTCTTTCCTATGAATACAGTATAGAGAAATTTTTACTCTAACAAATATTAATTATTTGCAAGTATTTTCTTCTTATACTTTTCAAAGAGAAGCTTCTAGTCAAGACTCATTTATTGTCAGTAATAATGCTGGGAAACATCTGTCTAAATGTAGGCAGCAAAACATATTTGTAAATAGACTACAGCTTTAAAACTGTATTTTACATATTGAAATGATATCTAAATTATAAAATGTACAAAACTTAAAAATAAATAGTGCAAGTAAAGTAAAGCAAAACAGTGTAATGAGGAGATATTAAGAGATTAAGGGACTACTGGCAATGCCAACAGATCAAGTGACTGAGATACCAAGTACAATTTTAGATACTGTTTTAGGCATACATTTAGTGATAAAGGAACTTTATGTTAATTCAGGTATTTCTTAACATTTCAATATCTTGGGAAAACAGAATACCATATTATTTATCAGTGCACATCATACTATATTAAAAAGAGAGACATAAATCCAGAAACTAAAGGAAATCAAATTATATGGTACTATGTGCACAAGCAAAATGGGGGAGGGGTGGTGGTTGAAAACTGTAACAAACAGAAACGTAGTTAAAATTACAGATTAGTCACCTAGAGAACAAAAATGACAAGCTTATAGAAAATAAACTGGACAACCAGTTAGTTGCTTTAATATCATGCAAGTTTAAACCAGCATACACACAGGTTTAGAAAGTTATAATAAAGAGCTATTTTGAATATTAGAAGAAATGGCAGACATGCCCATTGGTTTAAAAAGTCCTCATCAGGAACACTAAACAATAAGGTATAATTCAACTGTCTAACAAAAATAAACACAAAATATTATTAAATTTTCCTAAAGTACTAAAAATTAAGGGCATGCTACTATTGCGAGATTGTTTTATTTAAAGTTTTTCAATATGATTATCAATGTCAACAGAGAATAGTAAAGAATTATACAATTGCCATTATACATGAAGAGTTAAAAAATCCAAAGAGATTAGATAACTATTAAAAAGAAAATTGTTCCAAAATGAGAGGATAATGGTCACGTACAGACACAAATATCTCCTACTTTACAAGAAGCTAAAGAAACATTTCACTAAGAGTTCTTAAGTTTAAAAAAATGTTATTCTTGATTTATCAATATTTATTCTTTATAAGCCGGGCGTGGTGGCGCACGCTTGTAATCCTGGTACTTGGGAAGCGGAGACCGGAGGATCTGGGTTCGCAGCCAGCCTCAGCTACTTAGTGAGGCCATCAGCAACTTCATGAGACCTTGTTTCAAAATAAAGGATAAAAAATAGGGCCGGGGGTGTAGCTTGGAGGTAGAACGCCCCTGGGTTCAATTCCCGGTACCGCAAAAAAAAAAAATTATTCTTTATATAATTTTCATATATGCACTGAGAATTACTTATTTGTAAATATAGCCCAACCTTAAATGTCTATTCATATTAAAAATTATTCGTGAGTATAATACTATGAATATTTTCCAGTACACACAAATAAATCTGACCTGACCCACAAAAGGCCAGTTCTGGTTCCCTTTCAGTGCTTCCCTAAATCTGCAGGGAAATACATACAAAAATATCTTCCTTCCACCCCAACAATTACTCCTAAGAGCAGGGAAAGAGAAATTAATTTCAAATAAGTGGAAGGTATAAGTAATACTCTATTGCTAAAACCTCACACTGATCTGGGGACACAGCACAGTGAAAGTGCTTGCCTAGTAGGCATAAGACCATGGCTTTGAACCCCACCACCATCGGAGGGAGAAAGGGAAAGGATTGAGAGTGAAGAGAAGAGAGAGGAAGGAAGATATTGCAACCCCCAAACTACTTTATTAGACAAGACCACATTAAAAACTTGCCTGCACTTATGTTTAAAGTATACACTAAAAGAAACACTACCCCAGCCCAGTTTCATTGTTGTCATGCCCACCAAACAAGAGGTGAATAAAAGACCCTTACCTGAATCACAGCGCTAAACCAGCAAGTATTGCCAACATTCTTTAGACCAACAGGAGCTTTGTCTTGCCTTTTTCTATCGTAAGGGTTTCGAGAATCCCTCCAAACTTCCGTGGGTGTCCTCTTCAAACATGCTTTATTTTCTGCTATGCTAGCTTCAAGAACTCTTAAGCAATGGAGAGAAAAGGATATATAAATAAAATAAATAATGAATAAATCAACAGACACATACATATACGATATTCTACAATGCTGTACTCTAAGAAAAAACACACCCTAAACTTTAAAGATTTTGATTATTTAAGCGATGGATAATGTGCCTGGAGAAGTACCATTTAATGCTAACATTACTCAAACAGAGGTTAGTTTTCTTTAAGAGCACAGCACTGGCAATGCCAACAACCAAACGGAGCATTTTTTCCCAAGAAAAAGAAAATTTAAAATGCAAAAAAAATAGTGTTATCCAATAAAAATTATGTTACATCATGTTTCAACAAGTTAGAAGTTTAGTATCAGGAATATACCACCTAGATAAATTTTCTGCAATATCAATGTAGAAAAGTACATATTTACAATGTAATATAATGACAACATTTTATAACAATTACTTTGAATCTATAAAAAATTAAAAACAGAACTGCACTTTTATCTCTGAGCATTATTCTATTAAAAAAGGTAAATGAAACAAATTCTATGGGGTTCTTTTCATTTCTAAAGCTCTTGACTCTATTATAGCTAAAGGAAAAGAATACTTATATGTGTTCACTTCTTTATCCAAAAGTTTGCCTAGGAAAAAACCTAATGAAATAAATATCTACACATCAGAATAATAAGATTATTATTATTAACCTTTCCAAAATAAACTCACCTACAGAATATCTCAAACAAAACTAGACAAAATAATTCTTTGCTTAATGATGTTTTCCTTGTTCCTACACATACAACATACTTATGATCAAATATCCTTAATTCTCACATACAAACTAACAAAATATTTTGCCTCCTCAATAAATGTGTTACTATTCTAAATAAGCATAAATAACATTCAAGTGTCTTAATTCACTT
Source organism: Glis glis (assembly GCA_004027185.1). Lineage (NCBI taxonomy): Eukaryota > Metazoa > Chordata > Mammalia > Rodentia > Gliridae > Glis > Glis glis. Next base: position 26,712 of record PVJS01015989.1, read on the forward strand.
TGTGTTAATTACAAAAACCTCAGCAAGAATGAGTTTTCCACCGTTTTGGCTTCTCCAGGAAATCTCCTCCATGCTACACCATCTTTATCCTAAAGATTTTGTCCTATCAGACTAATGTCAAAATAATATTCTTTTATCTCTAACAGCAGTATTTACAACATGACATTAGATACAATGGAGTAGGATTCCAAAATTATCATTACTTGGAATAACCTATGTGAACATGGAAGAAAATCTCTTTGGAGTCATTAAAACAACATACTAAAACAAAACAAACAAAAAAACTGGGTAACAGCATATGCTAAAATGTACAAATCAAAGTAAGCTCATTTATTTAAAAAATAAAGTTACATTTCTATCACATTTAATAGCACCCAACATTAGCAGCAATACTCTTGGCCCCGAAGTCAATTTTCACATGCAACCCCAGACCTTAGGCTTTTTTCAACAAAACACATCAGACCTCCTTGGGAGGTATCTAGTTAGATGAATTGGAGTAGAAGAAAAGGACATAATTAGAACACCCCACTGTTACCAGAAAGCAAGTTTTCAAGGACACAAGAGCCAACCTGAGAGGCAAGTTTTGGTCAGTTGTGCTGTTCAGCATAATACAACAACAGTAATAATCATCCAGAACAGACGGAATTTATATAAGAAAACTAGTTCATGCTCAAAAGATAATACACCATATACAAAAATAACTGTAATATAAAACACTGTTGTATGCGGAAAATATATTTACTTTTTTATTGACTTTTGTAAATGAGTACTTCTCTTTGGAAATTGTTTTTCTTTTGTAATATTTATCTATATTTAGAAGATGACATAAACTTATTTCTATCTTGGTAAATGGAAGTGAATTAACTAAAAGGTGCAATAAGTCCTGGGAATAAAACACACACTACCTCAAACAGGAAAGGACAATCAGCACCGGTGATCATAAATGATAGAAGAGGTGCCTAACAACTGATTAGCATTGGTGGACATATACAACAATCATTTAGAAAGAGGATTCTAAAGCATATTCTCAATGTATAAATGGGTCAAAAGTCTAGGATAACTATGTTCAACCCCAAATCTCCTAAGAGATGAATCTCTACTATTATATCTTAGTTACTTGTTAAAATATGAATAAAAACAAGCCTTCTTAATGCTAACAGCCCAGATCACACATATCATAGAGAACAGGCAATGGAGTCACATATGCATCAGTTATGGAAAATCTGAGGACATGATTTCTGTGAAATAAACCCAATCGTAAAACTTAAAATCTATTATATATGAATCATAAGTAATAATAAAATGGAACTCAGCCTCAAGATGAAAGTGAGCAAAACTGTCATGTTCCCACAAGGGTCAACAAACCAACCCAAATCTACAACCCAGAATGCCCTGTGGTAATTTTTTATTTTTAGTTCTACATCTGGCAAGATTACTCAAACCCAAAAATTTTTTTAATGTTTAAAACATAGTCAACTCGCGTATCCTCCTTTTCTGTATATCTCCACACCAAAAACATGTATTTCTGGGTTTGCAAATTTACATATAAATAATATAAACATTACATTAATCTAATGAGATCATGTAAGCTTTTTAGCTCCCTTGCTTACACTCTCCCCCAATGGACTTGGGAGAATATATGGCCTCCAAATATACTTTCGAGAAACAAGCAGCTTGTCCAAACTATTTGTTACACTATTCTGCAAATAAAGATAGAAGGAAAGGAAATTAGTGATGTAAACCAAGATACGATCTTTCCAGCATTCCTAATTTTGCTTTCTTTACAGAGGCCAAATTAGATACAAAATGTAACAGTTACCTGACTTGGGACTACAGAGATTCATATTGCTCATTACTCTTCAAAGTCACCTAAGTTTCAAAAATAAAATAATACCCATTTCCTAAACCATATTTATATTTGGTATATGTATTCAGTATTTATACAGCTTGGTTTAGTCATATAGTTAAGTATTAGTATTCATCACAACAAAAGCACATATTTTAAAGAAATGAGTTTATTATATTATTACTCAACCATAGAACTATGGTGCTAAAAGTAATTAGATGAAAGAGGCATGTCATAATTTTGTGATCTTCTTGATTTAAAGATTATAACAATTCATTTTTTATATCACCAGAGTCTTAGAATATGCCTCAATAGGTTTCTTCCTACCAACTCCTCCTGGTTACTAAAGGACTTTATAAACACATTTATCACTATACCAAAAATATTTGTCAACCAGTATCTCCCATAAGCATCTGAAAGATAGAAACAAATTTTTTTTACCTCTAGACCATACATGATAAACAGTAAGGACTAAACAAGTTTTTGAAGTAAAGGAATGATTAGGATATTAGATGCTACAACTATTGTTTGTGTGTGAGTGTGTGGGTGTGTTTAATTAAAACCCAAAGTATGTTGTTGTAATATCTTCTGCATATCGTTGAGTGTGTTTTCAGTTTTGAATGAACTGTCTTCCAGGAGTGTTACCCTGTTTTCCTTGTGGTCGAGCCTGCTACAGTTGTATTCTATTGCAGTCTTTAATTCGATGTGAGACTATAATGCACCAATAAAAGCACATAAAAAATAAAATAAAATAAATAAATAAATAAAATAAAACCCAAATCTAGCCCACATATTACACTTCCACACCTTGTCTCTTTATAAAATTCAGTACTGGCAGCAGATATACAAGCAATAAAGTCAAAGTCCTTCAAATGGGTTCCTTCTCTGGCAATAGCTAGATTTCATGTATTAAGACTGCCAATACAGTGGAAGGGAAAGAAAAAATAAAAAGCATTGCAAATCTCAAGCAAAATCAAGAGAAGTCTACTACAAAATGCAGCATGCTGAGGGGCAACCTCATAAGCCACAAATCAAAAACCAACCCCTGCCAGCCTGCATCACCTGGCTTTCTCATGTTCCAACACTGTTTACAAACTTGGCATTCAGTAACTTAATAAAAGTACAATAAAACATTTTGCTGTCTCTCCTCAACACACAGTATACTTCCACACACCATATCACGTTAAAATTTTACTGTATAATTTTGGGGCTTTATTTTATTTTGTATTGTTTAAATTGCATATAAAAGCAATGTTGAAAATATCCCACTTTAGCTCATCTAAGTCCCTTTTAGGGAAGCATTATATTCACTGAAAAACACACATCATTTAGGCTGCACAGATCAATCAAAAAAGAAAAAAGGAGGAAATGATCTATTGATTTCTCAAAAATAATAAATGAAATAAAAACTGGTATTTGATTGGGATCACACTAAATGCATAAGTCAATTTAAGATAATTGATGTGTTTTACACAATGTTCAGGTTCCAATTTGTGAATGAGCATATATTTCAAAGTACCTATGCATATTCTTTAATGTGTCTCAATGATATTTAAAATGTCCTTGGGCTTCCTTCTTCCCTCCTTCTTTCTTCCTTCCTTTTTTCAGTGCTAGTGATCGAACCCAGGGCCTCGCACATGCTAGACAAGCACTTTCCGCTAAAGTACATCCCCAGACCAATAATTTTCTTGAATGTGACTGCACAATTCTTACTAGATTTATTTCTGGCCTTTAATAGTTCTATGAGTTATAAGTGATATCTTTTATATTTTACCTTTTTATTCTCATATATATAGAAATATAATTTTATATATTAATTATCAATTCACATAACTAAATGCATTCCTTCTTGTCAGAGTACATTAATGTGGGATTATTTACATATAGTAAGATACACAAATCTTAAATATAGAGCTCAATAAAAATGTTTACATATGCATATAACTATGTGGCCACCATCCAGACCAAAATATATAAAATTTGTATTATCCCAGAAAATGCCTTTTCTAACCAGCAGTATCCTCTCCATCCTCCAGTTAACTACTAGTCTGAGTTCTATCACTGTAACTTAGTTTTGTCTGTCCTTAAACATCATATAAATGAACTCACATAGCAATAATTCTTTTATGTCAGGTTTTTTATATGTTTTAAGGATTCCTCCACATTTCTGCAAGTTCCAGGAAAATGTTTTCTATATACTGCTTATAATTTCATCATGTGAATATATCAGCATTGTTTACCATTCTGCTTTTGGGTGTTTGGTTATTTCCAGGTTTTAGTTATTATCAGTAAAGTCACTCTACACTGCTTCCTTATAGGCTAATACTTAGTAGAAATACTGAGTTTTGAGTAGTATATGTTTGAAAGTCATTAAAACTCAAATTTTCTTAAGGGTTTGCACCATTACACATTCCTAGAGCAATGTATGAGAGTTCTAGTTGCCCCGAATGTGCTCTAATACTTCTTGTTGTCCATCTTTAATTTTAGTCATTGTGGTGAATACATAATGGTGCCTGTTCTATAATGAGATGATGAGGGGTGAAATTTGAATTAGCTTGCACCACTCAGACTGCCATCAGTGCTGACCAAAAAGGAAACACTCTACTATCATATACTAAGAACAAATCCAGGGACTCTGTTTGTGAAACAGAGGTTATCACTACATGTGGGACATGTGGCTCCTGTCAAAAGTGGACTTGCAGTGAGGGGGGACTGAACTGCATGGGGATGGCTCCTGCCCACTCTTGACAGACTGACTATGTCACCTTTGAGCTCTCTTCTTTGGGGCTATCAGCAGTCTCGCTGCTGCTGATACTTAAGTTACAGTTTTGCTGTTCCAGCCTGATAGAGTAACTACAGCAACAATAATTGATGTCATATTTTCAACTTCTCCAGACCATAAGTAATCTAACATAATGCACCCCTTATCATAAAAACCACTCAAAAATGGGCTTATAGTATTAGACAGGGCTATCATGTTCCTTCTCATCCACAAGTATCTGGTATTGCTGAGCACTAGAACACTGCTCCAAAATCAACTTAAAAAGATTAATTCTGCCTCCCTCACCTACTCCTCTTCCATACACCTTCTTAAGCCAGTATCCTCTAAAATCTGCTTCCTGAGTAATAATCAGAATGAGAAGAGCAGAAGTTTAAAAGACCTATTTTAAAAATCCAGAATTCCAGCCTGACTATTCCTGGACCTGATACTTCTTACTTTCCCTAAGAGTAACTGCAGGTCCTGGCTGGTAGCCGATCCAACATGGCTTTCAGACAACTTAACTCCAGGTCACACAGCTGGACGCCCTTGCTGGTCTGAATGACCACAGGGCATAAAAATAATGATCGCTCAGTTGAGAACAAAGCTAACTCAATTCCTCTACAGTAAACCATGTTGGCCAAAATAGGAGGCATGATGATATCTTTGCTCCTCTTGTACCTGATCCTTCTAGATAAAAGGTGGGGTACAAGTAGGTGATGAAAAGGGTTGTTATAATAATTGCTGGTATAAGGCACATCGATTTTGTGGCAGTGAAGGCAGTACAATCACACAACTTGTAGAGATATGAGAGATACAGAAACAGGAAGGACATTAATAATCTGTCTTTCAAAACTGTCCTTAGAACCTTCCACACAAAGAGGAGGCCCTGGCAAAACTCCCACACTGCTTCACTGAGTGTAGAATTCTGTGAGTTAGCTTCTTTTCATTCACTGAAAATCATTTTATTATTTTCAGCTTTCATTGCTATTTAAATTTCTGTCATTTATCACATTCACTGTCACTATTTTGAGGATAATCTCATCTTTTTCCTTTGAATCTTTTAAGGTTTCTAAGCTTTTAGTGTTCTGGAGTACCACTATAATAAATGTAAGTGTGGGCTTCTGATAGTTTTCCTGATTGGAATTTGTTATACTTAGTCAAATTACAGATTATCTTTATCACTGTGGAAAACTTCTTGGATATATGTTAGACTCAACTCTATTCTTCATGTCTTTTAGCCATTCACTATATTTTCCATCCTTTCAGATATGTGTGTTTCATATTGGACAACTTCTTCTGATATATCTTCCAGCATACTGATGTGCTCTTTAGCGATTTCTAATCTGTTATTAAATCTATTTTCTGGTTTTGTTTTTGTTTTACTTTATTCCAATTTCCATTTCCAAAATATATTTTCATATATGTTAGGTTATATTTTCAAATCTGTCTTATTTCCTTTAAAAAACTAAAGCTCAGTATCAATCACAACAAAAGAAGCATACTTTTAAAATGTTCTATTTAAAAAATTTCATTATGGAATTTATAGGTGCCTAAGCATAGTTAAGTTTCTTTAGTTCTTTGCATATTCTAGATATTAGTCCTTTGTTGGAGGAATGGCTGGCAAAGTTGTTCTCCTACTCTGTTGGGCTCTCTCTAAATGATCTTGTTTCCTTTGCTGTGCAGAAGCTTTTTAATTTGATGCCATCTCATTTGTTGATTCTCTATTTTCTGAGCTCTAGGGGGTCTTATTAAAAAAGTATTCTAAGCTGAGCATGATGGCTCATGCCTGTAATCCTAGTACTTGGGAGGCTGAGACAGGAGGATCCACAGGTTCTAGGCCAGCCTCAGCAACTTAGTGAGGCCCTCCGCAATTGGACACCTTGTTTCAAAAACAATAGGGCTAGCCAGGCGTGGTGGTGAATGCTTATAATCCCAGTACTTGGGAGGCTGAGATCAGAGGATCCGGGTTTGCAGTCAGCCTCAGCTACTTAGTGAGACCCTGTTTCAAAATAAAGAATAAAAAATAGGGCTGGGGGTGTAGCCCGGAGGTAGAATGCCCCTGGGTTCAATCCCCAGTACTGCAAAAATAAATAAATAAATGAATAAATAAATCAAGTGAGCTGAGGTGTAGCTCAGATGTATACTGAGCTCAGAGGGAGACGGAGAGGGAGAGGGGGAAAAAGTATCAGTGCCTAAATTTTGGACAGTTGGCACTATGTTTTCTTCTAATAATTAGTTTCCAGTCTAATTTCTAGGTTTTTGGCCCATTTCGAGTGGACTTTTGTTCAGGATGAGAGATAGGGGTCTAGTTTCATTTTTCTATACAGGGATATCCTCCAACTCATAGTTTAGGAAACTTTGTCAAAAGTAAGCTGGTTGTAACTGTATAAATTTGTCTCTGTATCTTCTATTCTAATTCATTGGTCTGTAAGTTTGTTAATATGCTAGTAGTTTGTTTTTGTTACTAGAGCTCTGTAGTATAATTTGAAATCAGATATCTTGATGCCTCCAGCATGATTCTTATTGCGCAAACTTGCTTTGGCTATTCTGGTCTTTGGTTCTTCCATAGGAATTTTAGGACTGTTTTTTCTAGTTTTGTGAAGAATGACATTGGTACTTTGATAGGAATTACATTGAATCTATAGATCACTTTTGGTAGATGGTAATTTTGACAGTATTTATTTTGCCTATCCAAGAACGGAGGTCTTTACATATTTGTCTTCTTCAACTTCTTTCTTCAATGTTCTATATTTTTCACTGTAGAACTCTTTTGTCTCCTTGGTTATATGTTTTTCCTAGGTATTTAATTTTTTTAAAGCTATTGTAAATGGAACTTTTTCTGGATTTCTTTTTCAATGGATTCATTTTGGATATATAGAAAAGCTATTGATTTCTGTTGACTTTGTATTCACCGACTTTGCTGAATTTCTTTATCAGCTCTAGATTTCTCCTGATGGCTGTCTGAGACATCTAAGCATAGGATGTCATCTGCAAACAAGTAATTTGACTTCATTCTCCCCTATCTGTATCCTGTTGATTTCCTTCTCTTGACAAAATTGCTCTGGCTAAAATTATGATATAAGTGGTGATAAGGGGACACTGTTGTCTTCTTCCTGATTTTAGAGAAAATACTTTGAGTTTTTCCCCTATTCAATCTGATGTTGGCTTAAGGTTTGTGGTACACTGCCTTTATGATATTGAGGTAAGTTCCTTCTATCCCTAATCTCTTCAGTGTTTTTAACATGACTAGGTACTGGATGTTGTCAAATGCTTTTTCTGTATCTACTGGGTTAATCATGTGATTTTTGTCCTTAGTTCTATTTATGGAATGAATTAAATTTATTGATTTGCATATGTTGAATCAACCTTGCATCCCTGGAATGATTCCAACTTGGTCATCATGCACAATCTTCTCAATGTGATTTTGAATGCAAATGGCTGGTATTTTATTAAGAATTTTTGCATCTATGTTCATCAAGGATATTGGTCAGTGATTTTCTTTCCTTGAAGTGTTTTCACTTGGTATTAAGGTGATACTGGCTTTATAAAATGAGTTTCAGAGTATTTCTTCCCTTTCTATTTCATGAAATAATTTGAGTGGCACTGAGATTAACTCCTTAAAGGTCTGGCTGAATTCAACTGGGAATCCAGCTGGTCCTGGGTTTCTGTTTGTTGACAAGCTTTTTATTACTGCTTTAATCTCTTAGGTTGTTTTTGGTTGGTTTAGGTTCTCTATAGTCTCTTGGTTCAATTTAGGTAGGTTATATGTGTCCAGAAATTTGTCAATTTCTTCTAAATGTTCCAATTTCTTGGAATAGAAGTTTTCAAAATAGTTCCTAATAATCATCTGGATTTCTGCACTATCTGTGGTGATACCTCCTTTTTCATCTCTAATTTTATTAATTTGGGTCATTTCTTTCTTTTGGTTAGACTGCTTAAGGGATTATTAATCTTGTTTATCTTTTCAAAGAACCAACTGTTGCACTGATCATTTGTACTTTTTTAATTTATTCTCTATTTCATTAATTTCAGTTTTTATTTTAGTTATTTCCTGACTTCTACTGGCTTAGGATTTATTTGTACATATGTGCTTGTTAACTGCACATTTCACATTTAAGATTCTTTTATTTAATTGAAAGTTATGAGATCTATACATAGCAAGAAAAAGGAGTTACATTTTGTAATGGCAAATTAATTTGACTTTTACTTCTGGAGAATATAAGTTTATGGTATCTTACACTATGCCAAATCTCTGTAATATTATATACAATAAAAATGGTCCCATAAGATTTGATAATAATAAAGAACTATGATACTGATTTATATATTTATTATACTATACATTTTACCTTTATACTTTTCAACTTAAAGAAAATATTTCCCATAAAACAGTGTGCTGTGGGCAGCAGCCTCATACTGCTTGTGTTTATAGTGTCTGGATTGCATCGAGAGGCAACATCAAGTGGTAGACCTATACTATCTCAGTTCGTGTAACTACAGTCTGTGATGTTCACATGACAACAAAATTGACTATGAATTTCTCAGACTCCGTCATTAGTCCACTGTGACTACAATTAGCAGGTTGTTTTAATTAGAAAACAAAAGTCAGAGAACTGATACTAATCTAGTATATATCCAGGCTTTTTCATACTTGTTTTCTAATATAAAGTCATAAAAACAAAAATATACATATATATTTAACAATAATATTTTATCAAGTACACTTTCTATTCTATAACCTCTTTTTCACATAATAGATCATCTTGGAAAATATCCCCTGCAGATAAGGTTAAACTACTGTACTTCTGATCAACGTTTAAGTACTGTCAAGTATCATAAGTATTCAAAACAAATATTTATTACAATCAATTTTCTTAATTATATAATTTTCATATCCTTTACAAATTAAGTCAAATTAAAATGTTCAAAGATAGACTACACCCTTTGGTTTTCATTCAAAATTACTAGAATTAAATATTAGTCACTAAAGGGGGATAATGAATTTAAAGTCTTCATATCTTCATATAATATTTAAACAAGTAACTTTCAAAGTAACATTTTAAAACATTTAAAATTATTACTAAGAAAAAATTATTATGTGCCTTTGCTAAATGTAACATTTGGAAACATCTCCTACCATACAGTAATCTCAGGTTATTTATAAAGAAGTATATTATTGATATTATGCCAAGGGAAATTATCTAAGCTAGTATACTGTGCTACTAATCAGTGTTACAGTAAAAAGAATAAAGTCTTAAGACCCATTCTTAGCTAAGTACCTTTGGAAAATCATTTAACTTCTTGAAAGCTAAATTTCTTCTTCAGTAAGATAGTTACCACTGTCTGCTAATAGCTGTTTATAGAGAGTTACAGTTATAATTTAAGAAGTTAAAAGAAGTATTGCTTAATGATAAACAAATTTATTTTTTAATCCTTGAGTGGATCAAATTGTTTCAAACTAAAATTTGCATTATTAAATTGAAAAACACATTCTATTACACACCTTGTAACACTGCCTATTTTTTAAAAAACACATACACGTATGTAAAAGTCCTATCAAACTAAAGATCAGAGGGTGGCAATATACACCCTTGGGATATACTCAGCTGGGTGCCGGTTTTTGTAAATCGAGATTTATTGGAACACAGTCATGCTCATTATATTGCATCTTCACTATGGCTGCTTTTGCACACCACCACCAAAGCTGAGTAGCTGGGACAGAAATCATATAGCCTATGAAGTAAAAAATATTTCTTATAGAGAAAGTCTGCTGACCTCTGCTATAAATTATTGAAGCTGAATTGGACAGGGTATTCAGTGGGACTCAGGGGTAAAAAAAAAAAAAATCAAAGAATACTTAAATATAAACCTAAACCAAATGCTCCATAAAGCCATTCCAAAATCCTAAAACTCTAAGCCTCAACTGCAAACAGGAATAAAATACGAAAAGTCTTGTCTAAATAAAACATAAAAACAACACAGAAGCATATTAATAACTTATTTAGAACAAAGACTATCATATTGCCTCTTAAAATTAAAGCCAATTATTATTTCTATTATAAAGAGTATTTATATGTATTTTACACAAATTGTGTTTTTACCTGCTAATGGCTTGCTCCTCATCAGTTATTCCAGTCTCCCTGAATGCCCTGTTTGATTCCGCCAAACTCAAGGCAATTGCTCTCTGAAGATCATCTTTATCATCTCCAGTAAGATCAATCACATCTGAAAAGCAAAACTACCTTTCTCAAAATTAAAAGTCAAACAAAATGAAAAGTAATTACCATGGAAATTTTAGACCCAATATACCCTTTTAAACCAGTTATCACCAACATCATTCTCTATTTCTTTTATAGAAAAGAGCTTATCTAAAAAGAATGTAAAACACATTTTTAATTGGGTAATTCAATGTTCTCTTCTATTAAATACAGCTAACCCAGTAAGAGCAGAAATATTTATTGCAGAAGAATCTTGGTATATTCTATGAAGTCTCTTATTAAAAGCTAAGAAACAAAAAGACTGCTCAGAATGGTTTCTCAGAGAATGGTTTCTTGATCAACAAATATTGAAATCAGCACATTTACATGTATGCTCTCTGAAGTTAACTTTATACATATTAATTCTATCCATACTACTATCTCAGCATTGTCTATTAAATTATAATTAACAACTGAGTCTTAAAAAGACTTAAGAAATTATTAATTGACTATTAAATTATAATTAACAACTGAGTCTTAAAAAGACTTAAGAAATTATTAATTGACGTGTGTGTG